>JAMZEH010000075.1:2760000-2777500 GCA_024699665.1 Ostrea denselamellosa | reverse complement strand
AAACCTGGGTTTTTCTGAATTTTGTCATACTCTAAATCAATGCCCTCTTTTTCTTTATATTGTTTAATGTATTCTAGTTTCGACTCTTCGCTCTCACAGTTGGACGGGAATCCCGAGGCTTCTTGTTTAATCTTAAGAAACGTATTAACATACTGGGCAAACAGACCCCCCTCACCCTCCGTAGGATCACATTGAGACGACTGCTCGAAATGATAGACCTCGTAAATTTTTAGAACTCTGTACCCTTTTCTTACTGCCATTTGGATTTCAGGAGTACACCAAGTGCCCGTAATGGTTCTTTCCTCCACAGAACAAGTACAAGCGTGCTGATTTTCAGCATCTGCACACGTCCGGCACAATGGAAATTTCAGTTTTCCTTGGGAGCGGTAGGGAAGTACGGGGTGGTACAACTTTCTGGGTGGTAAGACTTTGATTTTGGCAAGTCCAAAATAATCGGACATATCCCGAAAATCACTCGTGATAATGGTCGGATGACCCACTGGATAACGACAATATTTATTTGTCCAAGGATAGAGACTGGTAAAGTCAAAATATTGAATTTTTTCGTCCTCTTTTGCTTTATAGTGGAGTTTTACAGCATTAGTACGACCGCCAAAGAAACTGTCACGGGGATCAAGTCTGTCTTGCAGATCTAATGTGTTGACGAACTGTTGTAAATTCGTGTTTTTTTCTAGTTGGTATCGAAATTGGTGCTCCCACACGACGATCAGATGGTATCCCAGCTTTTTGAGTTCTCGTTCACGCTTTTTAGTCATCTTGAAGAGTTCATCTAAAGTCTGCTTAGTCGCGGGGTGTTTGACATCAGTGCGGTCCTGCTGGAAGCAGTCTGGACATCCATGGTACACACAACCTGAATAAAAAAAAAACCCAGCAAGTTTTATGTTTTTTCAACACAAGGTTCGCCGCCGCCGCCCCCTCCCCTCAGTTAAGGGAAAGGGAGGGGCAAATTCGATACTAAAGTTATGTAAGACAGTTAACAATCTCTTACCATAGAATTCGTATATGGTGCCTTTCCCGTTAGGAGTCTTGACAAATCCGTCGCATCGGTAATTGGTGTCTGGTATGTGGTGTTCTCCGCCATTGAGAGCGTGTTGGATATGTGTAGGAGCTCCACGTTGTCTACTTTGGAACATCAGCCATTCCAACCACTGGATGGAAATTTTACTATAATTTTCTTTGCTGACGTAACCCTGCGAAGGTACGACGGCTATCGGACTTTTTAATCGGCGTTCCCCCACTTCCACGCCATCCTCCTTTTCCAGATCACTGAGGGCCATCCATTTGTTATCAAGCCATACCCCCATTACCCCTTCAAAATTGTCCAGCGTGTGTCGAGTGGACGTTTGGTCTCTCGTGATTTCAACCTCTACGTTGTGCTTCAGAAATAAAGTTTTGTAGATGCCCATGCACACACTAGCAATCGTTACAAAGTCAAATGGGTCAACACCATCAATGGTAGTCTTTGAAATAGTACCATCGGGTTGAACGCGTGAATTTTCAATTGTTGTGACTTGCAAGACGGTATTTCGAAACGCTAAGCATCCCCTTCTCAAGATGTCGACATCCGAACGACAATACTTCAACATCTCATCTTGGAAGTTAAATACTTCGGAATTCTTACTTGAGTGCCACGTGGCCAACTTCTTTCTCTCTCCCGACGACATGAAATTGTACCCGTAAAATTCTAGAGCTGGATAAGGACCCACGTACTTTTGATTCTCCTTTGTATTAAAAAAATGCGGGAAGAATCCCTTGCTGAGTTCCTCCAAGCCAAAAGCTTCTGGGATCTTTGCCAATTTCATGGGCAGGAAATTTAACGAATCCAAAAACGTAAGATTCAGTTTGTTTGCGATGTGCATGTACATGATTTTAGAGCCGTTGTAAATGATTTTATCGGGTCGAATCGAATGTCGATCAATGAGAACTTCTAAAATCGGATATAAGTCAAAACTTTTGGCATTGTGGGCAATTAAAATCGTGTTCTTGATATGTGGTTGAGTTACGTAGGCGCAAAACTCCTCTGCGGTCCTTTCGCCTTGAAAGATCTGTTCCCGATGACCACACGTGACTGGACAAGGTGGACCCACGAATTTTGATTTTTTCATTTTAGCACACTTGTGACAACGTGCGCCACACTCCTTACACGTAGAATCTTTGTTCAATTCTTCCTTTTCACAAGCATGACAGGACGTCTGTAAGACCGCAAAATTAACTTTGTGTTGTTGAAGGCCACAAGACGGATCGTGACAATTTCGACACTGTCTACAACTTGCACACTGTCGGTCCTTTTTGGTACATTCTCGGCACCTGAGGGAAGAGGGGGTATAGCCTTGATCACACTGGAAAAGGTCGTCCTGACGTGTCTCAAAGTCATAAAATATAAATTTTTTCTTCAGCCGTTCCTCTGGATCAGATTGAGTTGATTTTTGATAACATAAGTGTTCTCCTACATGGTATTCCGAACAGCTGGAACATTGCCACTCTCCACAGACGTGTAACTTTGGGTCACGTTTAGCAGTGGACAGTTTAACGCGACATTTCTTACACTGATGCCATAATTCACACGGGGGTGGTAATTGATCTTTCCGCAACATTTTCCCAACTCGGTGTCGTTCAAAGCAGGCAAGAGAACGACAGACACGACCGCAAGATCGGCATCCTATCTGTATTTCCGTTTCAGGACAATCATTGTGTAGACACACGTTGCAAGAAATCGCGCAAGTGTGTTCATATTTGTTTTTATAAGGTTTCAAACACAAATGACAGAAATAAGAGGCTTTAAAAAAACCCTGTATATTTCCAATTCCATGCCAGTGCTTCTCGTTTTCGGTTTCCACGTGATACAAGTAAAGAGAAGTTCTTTCCGTATCCTCTTTCGAAACTCGAACAAATTTGTTTCCCACGCGGGACGACACTACATTGATATTCACATCAAGCAGGGTTTCGAAGGGTTCAATATCATTCAACCCTAGATATCTGTCGATTGGTACGCCTGCTTTTTCACAAAGCCATGTCGCCATTTCCGTTTGGTATTTCCTGCGTGATTTTCTAAGTACATTTCCATAATAGTGTTTGGGGACAGTTCTATGCTTAATCACGTGATCCATCCTGACCCCCGAGTCGTTTCCAGTTAAACGAGACCACGTTTCGGCATCTACTTTCTTACAGGTCTTCAAGAAACAGAAACCTATGGCTATGGGTAAACAGAGATTATTGTCATTTTCGACGTACAGTACCGATTTCTTTCTTTTCAAGGTATTATTGGGTCCGAATAGCGACGTCACAGCCAACTTATTCCCACTCCAACTCCCACCCTTAGGCAAGTCAATTGATCCTACCGTGACGAGTAAATGTTCGTCGACAGGAATCGTTTCGTTGGAGTTTAGTACCTTGGTGATCTCGGACATCACCGTATCGGCATTCAGATTTTCCCATGATTGTAATGGGACGACAATGGGATTGTTTAAATTGGGGTGATTGAGCACCACCCGACCCAAATCGGCATCGTGTCCTCTGGCCCGTGACAACACGTCATTGAACATATCATGCAATTTGTCATGGATATCTAGTAATTTATCCCCTCTCCATTGGTCATTGAACTTTACCTTGAAGGTGGTGTCACGGGCTAGATTTTTTTTAAAGGTCCGAGTTTCCCTTTTCCATATAAAATAAGGTTTCTCCTCTTCATCCCCACCCCCTGACTGCACGCTAGTAGAAGGTTGGTCATTGTCTAGTGATTGTCTTGGTCTCTTGGATGTAGGCTCCAGGTCAAAGAGAAGCTCATTCCATAAATTGTCGATGTGCTGATTCCATTCCACTTCCCTAATTCGGTTCTCGACCTCGGTGTCTCCAGTTAAACCGTTGGCTGCAGCGAAGAAGTTGATGGTGTCTACATCAGTTAGGGAGTCCAGAATTTCTTTCAAGAGACTATGGTCTGCCATGTCTTCAATAAATATAATAAAGTCTTATAATTATCCATTAAAACATTTGATCCATACCACCAAATTAATCAAGTTGACATTCAAATAATATATCCAATCTCTTAGTTGTTAAACACACACTTATCAAATGGTTAGGTTTAGGAGTCCTATGGTAATAATTTGGATCCTGTGGTAATTCCATACATGTATAATTGACATCCCTTCATTACCAACTAGTGAATTATCATGTCTGGAACTGTAGACGGAGTAGCAGAAAGCTATATTCAATGATACATACATTTAAAAAAAACCACGAACAATCATACATTTTAAAGATTTTTTTAATGAATTGATAAAGGTAACTTTCAACATAATATCTTTATAGTATATCTGTAAAATAAATGAGGTATAATCATATACAAAGTAAAAATCACTTTTTCAATAATAAAAAAAAATGGCACATAGTATAATCACCAACAATGAAATACTGTACTTGAGTATTCCTGTAAAATGTCACAACCATGTAAAATCATAACAGGTATGATGACGACAAAGATGAAATAAAAAATCATTCTAGCAGTTCTGCTATTCTAGCAAATGTATTAAGCATCAAAATGTTCATCAATGAACAAAAAATTTACTATATTAATACACAGGAAAAAATTCAATAAAGGCTAATACATTAAAGTCTGCTGCACTTAACCTCTCACTACCAAAATTAAACAATAAAAAAACTTGAATATCATCTTTTAAAAACAAAAGAATTGTGCTGCATCACCAAAAAAAAAAAAAAACTCACTCCAAGATTTTCATCATCATCTGAAACAATTATACAAGTTCACCAAAAAAAAAAAAAAAAAAAAAAAAAAAAAAAAACACACACAGGAACAATCATAAATTTTAAAGATTTTTTTTTAAAGAATTGATAAAGGTAACTTTCAACAAATATCTTTATAGTATATCTGTAAAATAAATGAGGTATAATCATTTACAAAGTAAAAATCACTTTTTCAATAATAAAAAAAAAAATGGCACATAGTATAATCACCCCCAATGAAATACTATACTTGAGTATTCCTGTAAAATGTCACAACCTTGTAAAATCATAACAGGTATGATGACGACAAAGATGAAAAAAAAAAAATCATTCTAGCAGTTCTGCTATTCTAGCAAATGTATTAAGCATCAAAATGTTCATCAATGAACAAAAAATTTACTATATTAATACACAGGAAAAAATTCAATAAAGGCTAATACATTAAAGTCTGCTGCACTCAACCTCACACTACCAAAATTAAACAATAAAAAAAAACTTGAATATCATCTTTTAAAAACAAAAGAATTGTGCTGCATCACCAAAAAAAAAAAATACATTAAAGTCTGCTGCACTCAACCTCTCACTACTAAAATTAAACAATAAAAAAACTTGAATATCATCTTTTAAAAACAAAAGAATTGTGCTGCATCACCAAAAAAAAAAAAAAAATACATTAAAGTCTGCTGCACTCAACCTCTCACTACCAAAATTAAACAATAAAAAAACTTGAATATCATCTTTTAAAAACAAAAGAATTGTGTTGCATCACCAAAAAAAAAAAAAAAAACTCACTCCAAGATTTTCATAATCATCTGAAACAATTATACAAGTTCACCAAAAAAAAAAAAAAAAAAATCATTTACGATAAAAAAAAAAGGGAATCCTTTTACAACTTTCAATCAATGAAACTGTCCTCAAAAAAAAAAAAATTGTCATCAAGCTTTACAAATTCTCTTACATGACCCCTCTAAACATGATTAAAAAAAAATTGGCTAAAGTTCATCCTGCTGAAGGGAATTTTAATTCACGGTCTTAAAAATAATCATTCTACAAAGTTACACACATCTAAATTGAAAAAAAAAAGCAGCTAAAGTTCATCCTGCTGAAGGGAATAAATAATCATTCTACAAAGTTAACAAATCAAAATAGAAAAAAAAAGCAGTTCTGCTACTTCTAACCAAAGAAAAAAAAAAGTAATTCTTTTACACTGTCATCAAGCTTTCACAAATTACTACAAGTCCCGAAAAGTAGACATCACACATCAAATGACAACTTTTTTCTTGTCTGCGATCTTGTGTGGTGTGCAATGGGTGATGATTTCTCAGGAAGCAGAGGTTTAACAGTTTGAGGTGTGGGTGTAAATGCGGTCATCTCAATACCTACTGCACCCCTAGGGGTGTCAGTATGGCCTTGTTGTGCGAGTGCAGAAGGTTGGTTTTCAGGTGAATTCTCTGGAGGTGCAGAAGGTTGGTTCGGTTGGTTCTCTGGGGTAAAGCGACAACTTATCCGTTTGATGATAAGGTAAATGGCCAGCTTGATCAATATTATTGTTGTGGAAATGGCCCATGCCAAAAAACCTGGTAAATTCAAATTGAATGTGACTCAATATCAAATGTCACTTCATCATAATCATCATCTGATTCAGGATAATATCTCATATTAGTAAGCTCATATTTTGATGGTAATATTCCTTTCTTTTTAACAATTTTATTACCTCTAAATAAAAGTTTAGTCAATCTTTTACCTTTTTTTTTTTTTTTTTGATTTTTTATATTTTCCACATTTCCTACATTCACATTTCATTTTCTTAATATTGAATATCATAAGAAAAAAGAGATTTAACAGACAAATAACCAACAAAACATAATAGGTGTTTGCTGTTTTACCATCAATCAAGGCCTCATCCTCGTCATCCGTACTGGTCAAGACATTTTTCACTCGACTCCTCAGAGTGGTAGTGGACTTCCGATTTACTTTGTAGGAGGTCATTGGTCTTGAAGTTGTTGTTGTGAGGGAGACTGTTGGTCTTGGAGTTGTTGTGGATGACTTCAGCTTGGTGGTAAGGGGGACCGTCGGTCTTGGAGTTGTTGTTGTTGTGAGGGGGATTGTCGGTCTTGGGGTTGTTGTAAGGGGGACCATCGGTCTTGGAGTTGTTGTTGTAAGGGGGACCGTCGGTCTTGGAGTTGTTGTTGTAAGAGAGACTGTTGGTCTTGAAGTTGTTGTGGTTGCCTTCTGAGTGGTTGTAAAAAAAGCCCTCGATCTTGAAGATGTTGTGGGGGAGGAGGTCAGAGGTATAGCATCTACAATAATTGCAAAATCATGTTATCAAGTAAAATAAAACAAAACTCACAAAAATGATCCACGGAATACCAGGAGTAACGGTCCTTACTATCACAATACTTGTCAAAGTCTTGTGTATTATTATTATTATCCATGAAAAAGACAAATTTACACATGGAATAAATCTGCTAATTTTAAGACGTTGTGTGAGTAAGGAGCGATAACTCTGGGTAGAGATTGTTTGTAGCAAGCATTTTTGCCATGTGAAATCAAGTATTAGACCTATGACAATGGGACAATAGAGAGATACCCTTACATGTATTTCAGTATGATATTGATTCCTATTAAGTTGACAATATTTAAATTCACAATATATATTTTAATCAATCAGTATTTTGTTAGTTTGGATAGAGGTTTACTACTCAAAGCTCAAATCAATACAACTCTGGTTTACAAGTGATTGATAGTGGGGCTATCACTGCATCAGCTCAAATCAACGGTATTAACAGAAATGCAACGTATGACGACACAAAAATTAAGAAACGTAGGCCTAATGAAAAAAAAAAATGTAGAATTTTCACTCGTTATGAATTCAAAGACCGTACTAAACCAAAATTATGGACATGTTTACTTTTTCCATTTGAGAAAAATATGGAGTGCAATAGTTGTTTGTTATCAAAGAAAGAAATCGCCGATAAATAACACGATTCGTTTGTGTAAAACGGACATACCGCGGTACCGTAAGACCCGTGGTACCATAGCACAGGAGCCTATATTTAAAGAATGTTGACCAACATTTTCCTTTCGGAACTCCTCGGTATTGCTGTGTATGACGAGCTCGATCCTATTACAAATCTTAAGGGGTGGATCCTACATACAATATACAATATTTAATATATATGAGGTTTTGAAATACAATCACTTACCGCATAGTGTCTGGTCCTCTAGCGAATGCACTTTAACAGTATGTACATCCCCTCTGATGTACACCCGGTTCAGTCTGCACGATGTAACGAACACATCCTTGATATCTGCTGCATCCACAAAGCACGGCCCTGGTTCAGTGCAATATTTAACATCTCTGCTGTTTCCGTAAACATTTGAATAATAACACGCAACTAAAATAAAATGTAATGGTTGGGATGGCAGAGTTCTCATGATGCGAGTCAGTCACAGTCCTGGATCATGCTGATGTACGTCGAGGCGCGAAATCACGCATCACGTGGGGTCGTGTCTTTTAGACTTTTCCAAATAAGGGTATTTTTTTTTTAACCCCTGCTGTGTACCCCTGTACAGGTTAGATTGTGCAAAATAATGTGGATGACACAAACAAGTCAATATACATTGGTATGAAATGTGCTGGATATCAGCATAAGGGTATATATTGTGTTGTCATTATTAATTAATTAATAAGTGATTATTAATTAATGACATATTTTCAACACTCTAGTTATTGTTCTGCAGAAAAGGATTGTCGTGACCTAGGTAAACTATGTGATCGGTCGGTGCACCTGACCCAAAAAAAGTGTAAAAGCTAGCGCAACTTGACACCTCCATAAACATGCGAATCGCACTCTGACATTTTTTTTTCTTACAATTTGGGTCATGACTCACAAAAGTTGTCAACACAGCTATTAATATAAAATAATTAAATCAAAAAAAAAAAAAAAAAAAAAAAAAAAAAAAAAAAAAAAAAGATTCAGACTGGTCATTTAAAACTTTGTCAATACATACTGTATTATTTAAGTTCTGCTAAATTAGTGACATGTATAAAAATAATATTGCAGGGTTGAATAAGAAAATAGTTGTGATAAGTTACGTGAACTGCGTCATATACCGTGTATAATTTATTGCTGTTATTTGATGAAGTCTTTTCTTATTTGTTCTTTTCAACAAATTTATTAAATGTGTGTCTGTGTGTCTAGTCATTGTAAAACTACAGTATCAGTATAAAAAGTATAATATATGAGGATCTCCGATTTCTGTAATTATTTTAAGTACTGGTACTAATTAATTAATGAATGAATAAATAAACGAAACATTTCAAATATACTAGAAAATATTTAGCAATCCTCTATGAGTATTTCATCATCATGTTTTATCACTTTTCGTTCCGGAAATAGTTTAAAGCGCAGGTGTGTATTATGATCGCGGAATTTTTAAAAGGGTAATTGCGACATTGATAAGAGAAACACGTGCCTAGGTTCTTCATGTTCACACCCAACCCTTTCCCAACCCACACACTTTGGGCATACCATCAGGCTACCCTCGGTTATAAAAAGAAGGGACAAAATTTGCATAACTTATCGAGCATTAGAATCCAAACAGAGATCGTAGTATCTGTATAATACCAGGATAAGCCATGGCTGAAGAATTCTTCAATTTTCAGTGAGTTTTTTTTTAAATTTATATTTCCGACTTTTTTTTCTTTTTTAATTAAGAGAACAATTCAGTCTCTCTTACTTTGAAGGAAAATAACATTTTTTTTTATGTATCTATTTATTTAGTTTTTCTGAAACCTGACTTTCTATTTTTGTTTTTTTACTTTTTTTTTTTTTTTAAAGATAATTAATAGATAAACTTGAACTGGTTTGGTAAATTAATTTAACGTGAACTAAAACATTACATCTTCATTGTATTTGTCCTTTAAAAATATACTTCAACTTATGTAAGGCTATTTCTTTGTGTTTTTTCTGTTTTGTGCCCGTGTGAGGGTGGGTTTTGAAAAAAAAAACGAAAGTTGCAAAACAAACAAAAGAAAATTTCTATATCTAAAACGTCTTTTTAGGGAATTTTCATATAACTGTATTGTAAATGCAAAGATCTCGAAATGTTCTTAATTAATCTAGTCAATATTTTTTTTATTTTACACTTTGTTGAATATTTCTTTTGCTGTGAAATGAAATAGATAATTTTATACCACATGCAGAGGCAATTTTGTTTGTAAAGATTTTTTTTTTAACATTTTGAATTAACGCAAAACAGAAAAAAAAATCAAGAAATGGTCTAATTTCGAGTTGTCTTTCTTGGTCAGTAAAATTACATTTTGTCTCTCCAGGGATGATAAATGTTACGTTACATCTTCCCCCTCAAGACACTTTCAAGATTTTGAGGAAGAGTGGATAAGACTTGCAGAAGAGTCATATGTGGGGGTCTTTGATTCAGGGTAAATTGATTTAAATATCTTATTCTTTATTTAAAACTTACATATAAAAAATGTTAAATTAAGGTAAACAAATATTACAATATTTTGTAAAAAAAAAAAAATTATTCTACAGAAATTCTCCTAAGGACCCCTATGTCCTTGAAAAGGTTCCCACAGAGGGTGTCAAAAGGAGATTAAGTGAGACCGAGGACTCGCTCATTCTGACGCGAAGGTAGATTTTCCTATTGCGTGCTATTTGATTAAATGTGTGATTTCAAACAGAATTTCTTCACTAAAGAGCACTCGCCCTTTTTTCTTTACCTCCCTGATAATGTTAATTTTCCCTTTTAGAAAAATGAGTAAGAATATGGGAAGTTCATTTACGCAGCATAAATACGAAGAAGACGATACTTTAAAGAACTTTCGGTGAGAAGTAATTTATATATATATATATATGTGTGTGTGTGTGTGTGTGTGTGTTGAATTGAATGTTTTATTAAAGCCTATGTCGGAACATAGATAATAATTTATGATTACTTTACAATTTGAAGTCATTTTTAAAACTAAAATAAATAAGTACATGTATCTTATAGTTTACTTGTGTACATACTGAAATCAGACCAGCAGATGGAGTAGCATTTAAAATGATTTTTCAAGATATTTTTGTTTTCACATTTATTCCCCAATTTATATTATTATGTTCATTATTACAGGAAGGAAAATCCTGGCAAATATAGAGCCTTAGAGAGAAGGACGTTTGCGTTGGGATGCAGCCCAGCGTGTTCGACATCCGAGTTTGGGCTAGGAAACAACTCGTCGTCACCAATCTGTATCCCATCCAGTCCCACATTGCCAATCCCATCCAGTCCCACATTGCCAATTAACGCATCGTTTGCTGTTCCTCCGTGTCCGACACCCGAGTATAGTCCGTCATCACCGATCTATACCCCATCCAGTCCTAACACATCGCTTGCTGTTCCGACATGTCCGACACCCAAATTCGCACTACCAGTACTCCCGGCACCTGATCACACATTATCACCCCGCAGAAATAGAAATGTGTTAGCAGCAGTCCAACCTAGGACGCCCATTACTACTACCACTCAAAGCGTAGAGCAGTATCCGCTTAAAGAGGAGCTGTTAGAGTGGACATGTTACAAACCACTATGCTTGTAAATTATATACAAGATTATTTAAAACGTTTATAATGATTTTAACTTTCGTTATTCAGTTAGAGTAGACTTGATACAAACTTTTGTGATTGTTAATTATATGCAGGATTATTTGAAATGTTTAAAATGATTTCAATTGTTTAAAACAAATTGTTTATTCAGTTAGAATGAACTTGATACAAACTTCTATGATTGTTAAATTATATGCAGGATTATTTGAAATGTTTAAAATGATTTCAAATGGTAACTATTTAGAAACCTTTGTTTGCACATGTACATCTGATATGGATTCCTAATGATATTCTTTTTGTTCTTATTTTGAAAAATATGTCTGATATATAAAATATTTTTAAAAAATTTAATGTGTCATTCTTGAAAAAATGTGAAAAGGAAAATAATTTGGGTAACTGGAAAGAACAAAAATTTGGTAACAAGAATTAAACAGAGGATACTTACTATTACAAATACTGCCTTGGTATAAATCAAAGTGTTTCCTCTTTGCAGAATAAAAAATCTAAAGAAAGTTGGAGTTTATATTTGAAAACTTGTTTATTCGGTTAGAATGGTCTTGAAACAAACTTCTATGATTCTTAATTATATTCGGGATTATCTGAAATGTTTGAAATGATTTCAAATGTTTAAAACGTGAGACTCCATTGGGGTTAACTATTTATATGCCTTTGTTTGTACATGCACGTCTGATATAGATTCTTAATCAATAATATTCTTTTTGTTCTTATCTTGAAAAATATGTGTGATATTATTAATCATTTTCTAATAAAATATTTTTTAAAATAAATGAATGTGTAATTCTTCAAAATATGAAAGGTAACAGGAAAGAGCAAAAATTGGGTAACAAGAATTAAGCAGAGGATACTTACTATATTACACGTACTGCCTTGGTATAAATCTTAAGTGTTTCGTCTTTGCAGAATAAAAATCCGAAGAAAGTTGGAGTTTATATAATAGGCTTTATGGGATGGGTGACCCCAGACGGCTTTATGGGATGGGTGACCCCAGACGGCTTTATGGGATGGGTGACCCCAGACTGCTTTATGGGATGGGCTATGGGATGGGCTGTGACGTCACTGACTGACGACAGACTATACCCCTTACTACTGGAAACTCAGTTGAGGTTTATTCAGATAATCAGAATGTCCAGCACATATTGAGTGTAGGGAGTAAGACTAAGGTGTTGCAGGATATTGCTATGTCTGTGCACGGTTTTTGTGAGGAGGAAAAGATAGATTTGATTTGTAAATGGATACCTCGCAAAGAAAATGAAAAAGCGGATGGTTTGAGCAAGATAAGTTGCTGCGATGATTGGTCAATCAAACAAAATGTTTATGATTATTTTGATCGACTTTGGGGTCCACACACTTGTGATAGATTTGCAACGAATTATAATGCTAAATGTTTGTTATTCAATTCTAAAACATGGTGTGCAGGCACGAGTGGTGTAGATGCTTTTGCACAGGTCTGCTCACTGGAGGTAAACTGGCTAGTGCCACCACCGATATTGATTCCGAAAGTGATTCGAAAAATTGAAATAGAAAAATGTAAATGCACTTTAGTTGTGCCAGAATGGACGTCCGCTCCCTTTTGGCCAATGTTGGTTAGGAAGGAAGGAAAATTTCAGTATTTTATCAAAAGTTATGCACTTTTAAAAAACTATTACTGCATTTGCAGAGGTAGAGGGAATAACGGAATATTTGGAAAACAGGGGATGTTATTTAACATGCTTTTCCTGTGTATAGAATTTTGATTATATAATCTTTTTCAGGATTAGGATTGCAAAACGCAATAAGAAAACTGGCACATGACAACGGAATTCAACCGGGAAGCCATCTCGAGGATCTATGTCCACAGCTGGGTACTTTGATACTTTCCAGTAAAAGTGATAATACGAACAAAACATATTTCAACGCATTTAAAAGATGGGAGAAGTTCATAAAGTCGCAAGGACATAGTGCTTTGCCGGCAAATCCTTTTCATGTAGCGTTATATCTAACTCAATTTATTAAATAATGGCTCTTCTGTTCATAGCGTAAGTGCTGCGGTGTACGCTATCAAATGGGCGCACGACTCTGTAGGTTTATCGGATCCAACCAAAAACACGTATGTAATTTCGATTCTAGAGGCTGCAAAAAGAAAATCGAGTCGGCTGGTACAGAAGAAGGAGCCCATCACTAAGGATGTAATAATTGCTCTGTGTGATAAATTTCAGCAAAGCACTGACTTATTAACTGTAAGAAATCTTACTATGATCTTATTTAGTTTTGCTGGATTCTTGAGATTTGATGAGCTTGTTTCTTTGACATTTAATGATGTTCAGTTGCATGATGATTATTTAGTATTGATCATTCGTAAAAGCAAAACTGATCAATACAGACGGGGAAACGAGGTACTCATATGCAAAGGATCAACTTCTGCTTGTCCATTTGATATGTATTCAAGATATTTGTCTCTCTTGGGTGATGCTGTAGACAACAATTGTTTTATATTCAGACCAATATTTCGTTCTAAAGATAATTGTAAGCTTATTTACAAAAACAAAAAGCTTAGCTACACAGCTGCTAGATGCAACATTTTGGCTCTTTTGAAATCAATTGTTGGTGATGGGGTCAATCTGGGATTGCATTCACTTAGGTCGGGAGGGGCCACTGCGGCTGCGAATTCCAGTGTGGATGAGAGGTGTCTTAAGAGGCACGGCAGATGGAAAACGGATGTAGCAAAGGATGGCTATATATTAGATTCTTTGGAAAAGCGTTTGCTAGTTTCTAAAACACTGGGTTTGTAAATACTAGTTTACTCAGCCCTTTCTTTGGTGGTCTAGTGCACGTACGGCTGGCTGTCAGGCATTATATTAAAGTGTTGTGTTCATTTTATAGGAAGCGAGGTTAATACTTAATATTTTCCCGCGTTTCGATAGTATAGCGGGAAAATGTTGTATTCACTGTGTGTATTTAAAATTGGTATAGTCTATATTTAGTGGTATGGTCCATGGTTTGACCAATAGAATTGCAGAGTAAGGGGTTTTAAGGTTGGATTTTTGTAGGGTGGTCACTTCTAGCCGCCGAACTGCACGAGATAAGCGATATTTAACATTTCATGTACAGTAAATTATGTTTACATTTTGTGTATGTTTGTGAGATCTTTTTATATATATAATTTTACATGTTTGTACTTTGTGAGGTCCGTTCACAAACTCCCTACATCCAGCGGCACCTGGCAACGGACACAGGTTTCCTAGAGTTTTTCTTAGGAAAATTCCATCTTTTTATCTCTAGTTTTTTCCTGGCCGGCCCTGATGTATTTTCGGGGAGAATTTTATACATGTTGGGTTATGAAAAATGTTGACATGAACCAGTTTTCTGATTTGATATATTTATTATATATAAAATAAACGGCGGCATCCTGCACGTACGGCTGGCTGTCGGGCATTATATTAAAGTGTTGTGTTCATTTTATAGGAAGCGAGGTTAATACCTTCACGAATTGAGGTCACCTGCCAACAGTTACATACCACTATCAACACTGCGTGCTCTCAGGGCACTAGATCTTTGTCAAGTGGCTTGCACCTCGAGAGGGACCAGAGCTGGAATACACAAACAAAGGAGGATACAGGTCAAGGTGACCTTAGAAAGAAGTGTAAAGATGAAACAGGAGAGTGGTGTACACAACTTACATGTAGTGCAAATACATGAGCAAAGGAACATACAGGTCAGGGTGACTATCGAAAGAATTGCAAACATCAAACAAGAGAGTGGGGTTAAGGAACACAACTTGGTGCGAATACCTACCATGAATAAGCATGACAGAGCCATCAGTCTACATCTCATTAATGCAAGATCTATTTGCTTATATACCCTTAATTGTAGATCAGTAAGAAACAAAACCACTTCTATATGTGACTACATAACAACCAATGACATTGATCTGCTTGCATTGACAGAAACCTGGCTTGGGTCAGACACGGATCAATGTGTTATTTCAGAACTCCTACCAGAAGGATACAAGTTCGTCAACAAACCAAGGACTTCTAGACGAGGAGGGGGAATAGCTCTTATTCACAAGACTAACATCAATGTGAAAGTTAGCAATCATGATGACGATTTCACGCACTTTGAACACCTAGAGTGTGTTGTAAATCACATTCGTCTGTGTATTGTATATCGACCTCCCCCATCTGTAAAAAATCAACTGCGGAATGTGGTCTTTTTTGATGAATGGTCCCATTTTCTCGACAGCTTGGCGATTGATAATAGGGAATGTATCATCACCGGTGACCTCAATTTGCATGATGATGCGGAAAATCCAGAAGCTGGTAAGTTTCTTAGGATTTTAGATGATCATGGGCTGGTTCAACGTGTCAAGGGATCAACACATTCAGGGGGCCACACCTTGGATGTTGTTATAGTGAGGGACGAGACATCTGTTCTAATTGGGGATCCTGGCGTAAGGGATCCTACGCTCTATGACAAGAATGGCAACCTTACCTGTGATCATCTTGCTGTATGTTCAAAACTTGCCCTGTCAAAACCACCAAGGGATAGCAGAGTTATCAGATGTCGAAAATTACGCAATATTGTCATCAGTGATCTAAAGAATACCATTAGCGCCACTTTAGAAGAACAAAATTGTGAAGATCCTGTTGATAAATCAGTGCGAGTCTACAACTCTACTCTTCTAACTGCTCTGGATTCTGTCGCCCCTGAAATGACGAAGGTAGTCACCTTGCGTCCAGACTGTCCTTGGTTCACTTGTGAATTGTCGGACATCAAAAGGGAACGCAGGAAGGCAGAGAGGCTAATACGCAGGACAAACCTAACTGTCCACAAAGAAATCTATAAGAATATTTGTATTCGTGCAGCAAAATGTGCTGTACGTTGCAAAAAAGAATTCTATTCTAACAAAATCGAGGAGGCTGGTAAAGATCAGAGACAGTTGTTTCGCTTGGCCAATAAACTATTGGGTATCAAGGCAGAGGCAGTACTGCCAGATCATCAGGAAGAAGATGCGCTAGCTAACTCCTTCGGCGACTTCTTCCAATCAAAAATACAAAAAATCCGGAGGGAATTGTGTATTGGCATACAGTCTGACATCGACCCACTGTGTGTCGATCAGGAATTTACTGGAGTGCGTTTGTGTACGTTTGAGCCAGCATCACAGGAAGAGATCCTTGAGGTCATTATGTCAGCATCACCTAAATCCTGTGAATTGGATCCGATGCCAACATCCTTACTGAAACCATGCATGGATAGTACTAGTATACTTACGTTCGTAACAAACCTTATTAACCAGTCTCTTAATCAGTCTGTATTCCCATCATCTTTCAAACAAGCCATAGTGCGTCCCCTCATCAAAAAAGCTGGCCTAGATTCTCAGGAATATCGAAATTACAGACCTGTTTCGAATCTTTCATTCATCTCAAAGATTCTTGAAAAGATAGTCGCAAGACGCTTGGATCATCACATAGAATTGAATCATCTTCATAACAACGTACAGTCGGCATACCGAGCCTGTCATTCTACAGAAACGGCCTTACTTCGCGTTCATCACGACATTGTCGCAGCATTAGACGCGGGTTCCAGCGTCGCATTAATTATGTTAGACCTTTCCGCTGCCTTCGATGTCATTGATCATTCTATTCTAATAAGACGTCTTGAATTTGCTTTCGGTATTTCTGGCTCAGCACTTTCAGATAGGACCCAAAAAGTGGCCATTGGATCCACTTTCTCCAATGATTTCCTTCTCAAATGTGGCGTACCTCAGGGATCTGTCCTTGGACCTCGGCTCTATGCAATTTTCTCCAAACCAATTGGCGAAATTTGTCGGCGGAACAACGTCTTACATCATCTTTACGCCGATGACACACAAGCCTATCTGGTTTTCAAACCAGGAGAGGAGTGGCGAAATACTGCCAGCCGCCTTGAGTCATGCATGGATGAGATTAAAATGTGGATGTCAGCCAACCTGTTAAAACTTAATCAGGACAAAACAGAGTTTCTTGTTTTCTCTCCGAAACATCTAGCCATTGACTCATCATCATACCATCTTAACTTTGGTGACACCATCATCCGTGAAACACCGTTTGTGAAGAACTTGGGTGTTTGGTTTGATAAATCTTTATGTATGCAAAAAC
>JAMZEH010000075.1:2537500-2755000 GCA_024699665.1 Ostrea denselamellosa | reverse complement strand
TATTGACTTTGCCGGACCATTTTTGAACTCTATGTTCTTCATTGCAGTCGACGCCCATTCAAAGTGGCCGGAAGTGATCCAAATGCGTGAAACAACATCTGATCTTACCATTGATGTGCTACGATGCATATTCTCTAGGAACGGAGTGCCTAAAGTCTTAGTTAGCGACAACGGACCGCAATTTACATCTGCTGAGTTCCAGAAATTCACAAAAGCCAATGGAATAAAACATGTTACCTCCGTTCCTTACCATCCTAGTTTAAATGGACTAGCTGAGCGATTTGTGCAATCTTTCAAGTTAGCTATGAAAGCAAGTAAAAAGGACAATGGATCTTTGCAAACAAAGTTGGCAAATTTTCTCTTAGCATACAGAAATGCTTCGCACGCGACTACTGGAGAGTTTCCCGCAAAACTTTTTCTTGGGCGTACCTTGCCATCTAGATTGGACTTGTTGAAACCAAACTCGGAGCGAGACGTCAAAAATAAGCAATTTGACATGGCTAGAAAAAGAGGAAGTCCACTACGTACATTCGAACCAGGACGGGAAGTGATAGTAAGAGACTACCGCAAGAACACCAAACCAGACTGTGTATCCGGAACTATTAGTGAACAGACAGGCCCAGTCTCGTATCGCGTAGAAGTTCCGCAGGGTCAAACATGGAGACGACACGTCGACCAAATTCAGGAATCCGCGGCCAACATATCCGTAAATCAACAATCAGAAGCTAATCTCCAGCTCGAATCGCAGTCGGATTCACCGAGCAGAAACATACATCCATCCAGTCGAAATTGTGAACCGTCTAGTCAGGAGTGTGCTCCACCTCAGATCCAGGAAAATACCCCGCGTTCCGAGCCGCGAAGGAATCCAAGACGTTCAGCCTATCCACCAACTCGTTATAAAGACTTTGTGTAGGGCGATGGTTGCAAGTTTGGGGCATAATAATCCCCTGCAATCCATCAGGGTCCAGAAAGGTCCCTATCTTTGTATATATGTTGAACTTTATGTTAGAATTGCACGTTCAATTTTTGTTATAATTGAAAAACAGTTAAGACGTTGTCATTGCAGTGATAAACAGTGAACTATGATTAGACCAATTCAATATTGACCATGACCCATCAATACGTATACATGGACTTTTCCCCCACGGACAGTTATATTTGGTGGGAAGGAATGTTGTGAACTATAGTACGTGTTGTGTTATCCCGGAATTATTGGTTCCAATACTAGTATGTCATAATGTGACTGCGCATGAATATCCAATTAAAAAGTAGTTTCTGAATGGCTGAAAACACGTTGTGCGTGTTTCTTGATTGTTAGTTGACAGAGTCAACCTGTCTGCCGAGCAGACACAACACCCCCAATCTTCCCAACTCAAGTACCGATGTACAATTAAAAAAAACCTAAGTCTACGTCTGCCCATCTCAACAGCAAAAAAAAAAAAAACACCGCGTGCTCGGCACTCCCCACACCTACCTAGACCCTTTGGAATCAGGTAGATCAACCGTCCGTCCGTATTTCGTTGGACACCAGGTAGCAAATACTATTTTATTCACTACAAACGAAATATTAAATACACAAGCATACTACAATGTTACAACACAAATTAGACTCAATCAAATCCTAAGAATTTACTAAAATAATGGAGTTAGAGAACTGAAGTCGAATAAATCAGGAACAGGTTAATTGACAAAAACAGTTTACCATAAATTTAGACTGTTCATGGCCGATGATCAGAATTCCGGAATGCATCCGCGACATTATTCATGAAAGTAAACTCGAATCTTTAAAACTTTGTACTTACTTTCAGAAATGAATTTAATGTTACTGCTTTTCACAAGTACTTTATACGTCAGGCCTCAAATCTTTAAAAACAACGGGAAAATCGTTTCACCAAGGTCTTGCGGTTTTACCGCGTATTTCGCAGCCATGATTTGTTGATGCCAACAACTTGCTACCGGCTAATCAGTTTGCATACCGCCGGAATCATTCATGTGAGTCAGCCTTACTTAGGTTAGTAAATGATTTATTAGCCGGCATGGAACACCAGAAAGTGACTGCCATGATTGCTATTGACCTTAGTGCCGCGTTCGACACAGTAGATCATGTCATACTAAAAGACGTTCTGAAGGTCCAGTATGGTCTACAAAACTCAGCGGCTGCCTGGATTAATTCCTACCTGAGAGATCGCACGTGCAGCGTTAGAGTTCAGGAAGCTGTCTCCACTCCACGTCCTTTCACTTGCAGTGTCCCCCCTATCTCGGACCTTGGCTCTACCTTGCTTACGCTGGAACACTCTTTGATGAGATACCACCATCTATATCTGTGTTTGGCTTTGCAGATGACCACATTGCCAAAGCAACCTTCACACGAGGAACACATGAAGAACAGGCTACCATAGGAAACTTAGAAAGATGTGCATTTACTATCTGTTACATTCCTGTTATTAGTAAAACCCTATGGACAATAATTTCGTTTATTAGCATGACCTGTATTATTAGCCAATCAGTGATTTTAGTTATGTTTTGTGCCTGATAGCTTTTACGTATTAAAAACGTTGAACTAGCACATGGTGTTCTCCATCTACTGGCCTCCCTAACAAATTATGATAGAATTGGTCATAATACAACATGGTGGCAGCGGTAAAACAAGACAAATGACTCTCAGACAGTAAGTGTATCTGGTGGATTTATTTGTGCAACCTCAGAATCTGTGAATATGATATTATCGGATGTGAAAATATCGCATGACTCGAGAACGTGAACTCGACGACAATTTACTCTATATCAGGTACGTGTTCGATATGGGGGACCCTTCAATGATCTATCAAAGTGTTCCTGGGCCTGGAAAACTCTCCTTAGAAGGTGATGCTTCTCTCAATTTCCGTCGTTTTGTGCGCGGCTGGAATGTTTATGAGGTCGGCGCCCGTGTTAAGGAACAGGACGCGACTATCCGAGCCTCTATACTCCAATCTTACCTTACTGCTGAGGTATTAGAACTCTTAGAAACTCTCCCGTTCGAGAATCCAGATCATAGAAAAGATGCAGATCGCATTCTCAAAGTGCTTGAGAAACATTTTATAGGTGTCACAAATGAAACCTATGAGAGATACAAATTTAACACTCGTTCACAGAAAAAGGGCGAATCCTTTGATACGTTTTTAGGAGCAATACAGGTTCTGTCCAAATCATGTAATTTTGGAACTCTAGAAGACTCTCTTCTCCGCGACAAGATTGTGTGTGGTGTCAATAAGGAACATACGCGTCGTAAACTCTTGTCAGAAACCCTGCTGAACCTAGCCAAGGCTATCAGCATTTGTAAAGCTGATGAATCAGCAACGCAACAAGCGTCAGAAATAAGCAAATCTGCGGACGTAAAGGAGGACTCTATTCATAGTGTCAAAACTCCGCGCAATGCGAAACATTCTCAAAGACCTCAAAGAGGACCTACCTCGTCACAACAAACGCACAAGGAACAGAAACAGAGACAAATCAACAAGTGCAAATACTGTGGAGGCACTCATGCATGGAAACAGGAAGCATGTCCTGCCTATGGCAAAACTTGCAACAAATGCAAAGGAAAAAACCACTTTGCCAAAAACTGTAAGCAAAACAACAAAGCTCATATACATGGAGTAGACGATGAGTACAGGGAACCTGAATTCTTGATCAGTCATGTCTATACCACCAATACTGCCAAACCAGCGTAAAACTTTAAATAATCAATCAAATATATTTCTACTTTTATATCACGCCTTTTCATTTATATAGAGTAAGCCGCAGGATAGCTGTAAGATTGCTCAAGCGGCTATAAACAATAAATAATCAAATCAAATCTATACCACCAACTCAGTTGGAATGGAACGTCTATGTGCCGAACTTATCGTGAATGATCAACCAATAGCATTTCAGATAGACACTGGCGCAACAAACAACCTAATCGGAAAAAAATGGATCAGCAATACTTTAATCAATCCGTCGAGTAGCACCCTAGTCATGTGGAATGGATCTCGTATGGACTCTTGCGGTGAATGTGTATTGAAAGTCATAAATCGAAAGAACAAGACCCAATACAACGTCAAGTTCATAGTTGTTGACAAGGACGTAACTCCTCTCCTTGGATTGAATGCATGTATTCAGATGGGACTTGTTACCATTAATCAGGACAAATTCAAACATGTGAACTCGGTGAACTCTGTTTGCCCTACTGTCGCGTACAAAACTGTATTCGAGGACGAACTTGGACAACTCCCAGGAGTTGCACACTTTGAAGTGGACCCCTCAGTCTCACCTGTTATCTCTCCAGTCCGCAAAATAGCCATACACATGAAACCCAAACTGAAGGAAGCATTGGACACCCTTACGAAGAAGGAAGTCATAAGCCCTGTTGATCAACCGACTGACTGGTTAAGTCACCTCGTATGCACCACGAAGAAAAATGGTGAACTCCGCTTGTGCTTGGATCCTGAACATCTCAACAAAGCTCTCAAACGTGAACATTATCACCTTCCTGTGTTACGTGAAATGTTACCAGACATTGCTCATGCAAAAGTGTTCTCAACGTTTGATCTTCGACATGGTTACTGGCATGTGAAACTCGATGAAGAAAGTAGTTACATGACTACATTCGATACACCATTTGGAAGGTACCGCTGGCTCAGACTCCCCTTTGGTACCAGTGTTTCCTCCGAGATGTTTCAGCGTCGTCTGTATCAAGCTATTGGAGACCTAGGTGGCATCCTTAACATCGCAGATGACGTTCTACTCTATGGCGTCGGTGAGACGAAGGAAGAAGCCATGAAGGATCATGACGAAAAGTTAGTGGCATTTCTCAAGCGATGCCAAGCGGTTGGTATCAGACTCAATCCTAAGAAGATGAAGTTGAAACTCTCTCAAGTTAGATTCATTGGACATCTCGTCACTGACAAAGGAGTACTACCAGACCCAGATAAGGTGGCTGCCATCCGTAACATGCCAGCACCTACAGATCTTCATGGTGTGCACCGCTTATGTGGAACAGTGAACTTTCTCTCTGACTTTGTACCATCATTAGCTTCCATCATGGAGCCAATCAACATGCTCAAGCGTAAACAAGTCGAATTCATGTGGGGCGAACCACAGCGAAAGGCTTTTGACAAAATCAAGACTATACTCTCCTCTGAACGTCATCTCCAGTACTATGATGAGAAGAAACCACTCACAGTGCAGTGTGACGCTTCACAACATGGCCTAGGAGCCGCACTACTTCAGGATGGAAAACCGATAGCTTATGCTAGTCGTGCTCTCACAAAGACTGAAACGAACTACGCACAGATTGAGAAAGAACTTTTAGCCATTGTATTTGCTATGGAAAAGTTTCACCACTACACCTTTGCTCGCCATGTACTTGTGCAGTCAGATCACAAACCACTTGAAACCATTATACCAGGACCACTCTGGAAATCTCCAAAGCGTCTTCAGGCAATGAAACTCCGTCTACAGAAGTATGACATGACCGTGAAATATCACAAGGGCAGAGAAATGCACATTTCTGATACGCTCTCTCGTGCGTATTTATCTGACACTACATGCAGCCAACAGAATGACATTATTGACGTAAACGTCGTTCAGCACATCTCGGTTTCCCCAGACCGCATCGAAGAGATACAGTACTACACTGCAATGGACGAAACCTTACAGGAGCTTCGTAAGACCATTGTAGAAGGATGGCCCAAGTCGATGAAAGAAACATCCCCAGTGATAGGTCGCTACACATTTTGTAGTAATGAACTCTCCTTTACTGACGGTATGATTCTTCGTGGAGACAGAATTGTGATTCCTAAGGCTCTTCGCAAGAATATGCTAGAAAAGCTCCATAGCTCTCACCTTGGTATCACTGGAACACGTCGACGAGCAGCTGAATGTTTGTACTGGCCAAACATGAACAACGACATCAAAGATTTCATTTCGCAGTGCGAAACATGCCGTAGCATGGAAGTGGCAAATGCGAAAATGCCACTTGCTCCCCATGATATTCCAGACCGACCGTGGTCGAAGGTTGGTGTAGACTTATTCACTCTCAACAACATCAACTACCTCATTCTCGTTGACTATTTCTCAGGATACTTCGAAGTTGACGATCTGCGTGATACGCTAGCTGTAACCATCATACGGAAAAAGAAATATCACTTCGCACGATATGGACTTCCTGATATTGTTGTGTCCGACAACGACCCTCAATTCTCATGCTTGGAATTCCTCAACTTTGCAGAAGAGTTTGATTTCAGACATCAACCCAGCAGCCCCGGGAACTCCCAGGCCAACGGAAAAGCCGAGGCAGCAGTGAAAACTGCAAAAACTCTACTTAAAAAAGCTGCTCTCTCTGGGAAGGATATACACCTGGCACTCCTTGACGTCAGAAACACGCCGACTCAAGGACATGACACTAGCCCTGTACAGCGCTCTCTAGGACGTCGTACACACACTCTCTTACCGATGACAACTAACCTCCTTAAACCAAGTGGAATAAAAACCGATGATATACAGCGCCAAATTCTACAGCGACAAGAGACACAGAAACAGTACTTTGACAGAAAAACCAAAACTTTGAAGCCTCTTGACGAAGGAGACTGTGTTCGACTTCAACCGTTTGTCAATCGTAAAGCGCCGTGGGCCAAAGGACGAATAATCCGACGTCTAGATGATCGCTCTTATGAAGTTCGCTCTGGTGACCACACATACCGACGAAATAGAGTACATCTAAAAGCTACTGACGAACGACCAAATGCACCGACACCGTCACTAACCGCATCTTCAGGTGCACCGGCTTCACCTACTGTTCCAGGATCGGCGACCAAGGCGAAACCAATCTCTACGACAATACCTGCACTGTGTGTACAACCGCAGTTAACTTCACCTACAAAGCTTAGGCCAGATACTTTAGAAACATGCAAAACTTGTCCGTCTCAAAAGACTGATCAAACTACCACCAAAGTTACAACGCGGTCCGGAAGGGCAGTCCATCTACCTGCTCATCTTAAGGACTTTCACGTGAATACTAAACAATAACTGTTTGGAACTCTTATGTACTATACTGTGAATGTCTAGTCAATAACTTCATTTTTTTTTTTTTGGAAAAGGAAGGATGTTACATTCCTGTTATTAGTAAAACCCTATGGACAATAATTTCGTTTATTAGCATGACCTGTATTATTAGCCAATCAGTGATTTTAGTTATGTTTTGTGCCTGATAGCTTTTACGTATTAAAAACGTTGAACTAGCACATGGTGTTCTCCATCTACTGGCCTCCCTAACAAATTATGATAGAATTGGTCATAATACAACACTATCAACCACTGGATGAACGCCAACAAATTGAAAATGAACACAACAAAAACCGAACTTATACTTTTCGGCAATCTAAAGCAACTTGGAAAACTTAAAACAACATAAATTAATATTGCAGGAGACATCATTCAGCGTGATTCTACTATCCGCTATCTGGGAGCCTACCTCGATGAAAATTTGTCTTTTGGAAAACATGTGTCTATGAAGTGTCGTTCAGCCATGTTAAACTATTTTAGAATAAAAAGTGTAAGAAAATATCTTGACCAACAATCAACCGAAATCCTCATTGTGTCACTCGTCTTATCACATCTAGACTATTGTAACGCCATTTTGTAAGACATTTCTGACATTGAAATAAAAAAGATGCAGAGAATCCAAAACATGAGTGCTAAACTCGTACTTCAGTTGAGCAAATTTGACAGCTCCAAAAAAGCTTTGTATGAACTACATTGGCTTCCAATCAAAGCAAGAATCGAATTCAAACTTCTGACAATGATGTACAAATGTTCAACAAATGAAGCACCAATTTACCTAACTGAACTTCTAGCAAGACACACTGCACATAGGCATGGTTTACGGTCATCGACAACGACGTACAGCAACTATACTGTGCCTTTCAACAGAAGAAAGACTTTCGGCGACAGGAGCTTTAGCACTGCTGGGCCAAAATTGTGGAACTCTCTGCCAACCAATATCAGGCACTCCAATTCATTTGAAAAATTTAAGAACAGTCTCAAAACACACATGTTCTGCAATTTTATGACTATTTTTAAAGGAAATATTTATGCACGAACTTTCTTAAAAGGAGTATTTTACTTTCTTGGCATTAAAAAAAAAAAGAAAAAGTTTTTCTTTTGTAATTTCTTAGCGTTGATTCTTAATTTCTGTGTATATCTTAGTGTAAATCCTGTACATATTTAGATATCACATACTATTATGTTTTATTCGTTTTAGTAACAATATTCATACGTATAGTTGTGTTTTACTTCTTATACCCTTGTATTTTATTGTGTTGCAATAGATTTTATTATTCATGTACAACGCCATAGAATATGTATTTCATATATAGTTTTGGCGTTTAATTAAATTAACAAGTTTCAAGTTGAATTCTGTAACGCTCAAAATGAATCGTGACGTCATTACCAATGCTAACAGCACTCTTGTGTTTTACTTCTTATACCCTTGTATTTTATTGTGTTGCAATAGATTTTATTATTCATGTACAACGCCATAGAATATGTATTTCATATATAGTTTTGGCGTTTAATTAAATTAACAAGTTTCAAGTTGAATTCTGTAACGCTCAAAATGAATCGTGACGTCATTACCAATGCTAACAGCACTCTAGTAGCAACCACCACTCTCGCTAGACGGCGCTGCGGAACTTCGATCCCGATAATTTAGAAAAGTCAACCTCATTATTGATGCTTTGTGTTACGTAGCTTCATGATAAAACCCGATCAGTATCGAATGATATTTATGCCAGGTTGTAAGGTCAAATGCCTATATATGGAGAATATGGTAATTTAGCAAAAGAATGAGCCAAATAAAAGCAAACAAAACAGCGTGAAAATCTTCGATGGGTGAGTAAATTAATAAATTTACCGTATTCGCTTAAGATTACTATATCAGAATGAATAATTGATATCAAATTTACGAACACAAGCTAAAATTTTATTTCAAAACCTCGGATTATATCAAAATTATGGTTATGAAATATTAGTTCGAATTTCCTCGTTTTTTCCCGCCATCTCGTCAAAGGTTATGTCTATTGGCGACTTGTGAATATAATAATAGGATTTGATATTAATAATCCTGTAAATTATAGATAAATTTCAACCCATTAAGAAAAAATCTGACAGTGAATGTGTAGTAAACACGGACTCGGACGAAACCCTGCCTCCTGCCAGTCCTGATTCTATTATTTCTATCAGTGATTGTGAAGAGGCAACCCAAGCTCCCGAGGAATTAGCGGAGACCCAGAATTTGTAAGTCAAATTTCTTCTAAAATATTGTTCTGGTATTTTATAATTGATTTATTATTGTTAGAATATATGTGAATTACATGTAATTATATAACTTTATTTTGTTGCAGCTTTGATAGTGTCCTGCCACCGACACCAAGAAAATAGGATCATACATTTCTGGTAAGATGATTTTTAGTGTATAGAATGGTTTGTTGAATAGTGTTGGTTAAATGCATGATTTATGTAATTTTTTTAAAAAAGATTTTTAGAGCAGTTAGGAGTTCAGCCTCTCCTCCTCTGTTGAAGAAAAAGAAATCTGGTCCGACATGTAAGTTTATGAATTCTAGCACTCGGACATATTCAACCGGAACTTTCATGATTAACACATGTAACATATGTTATGCGGTGGACTGTGAAGCTTGTGGGCACGCTAACCATGACAAAGTATGTCAGACAAGAATAACATTAAAAAACTCTGAGGAGATTTGTAATATGTATACTGGCTCGTACTTATCAAAAAGTACAACATGTTTGAATATTTAGATCGACATGGAATCACATTTGAAAAGGTTGCAGAAGAAAGTAACCAATCTCAGTCATTGCAAATACCTGAAAAAGAAATAACAAATGGACTTATGATAGACTTATATAATTTGGCTAAACAAAAACCTGTGGAAATTCATACTGACCTGCCATTATGGGTATCAAAAATTTGTAATGTCTATAAGGATGTGATAAATGCAAATGCTTTATTGTGCAAAATTCATAGAGCTCTTAAAACTTCAAAGGATAAAAGAGGGGAAAGAAAACAAACATTTTTGGAAAAAATATTCTCAATACCTGTTCAAACTAAATCAAGTTCAACTGAAACCCCTCTATCTGCATCTACACAAATGAAAGACAAAAAATCTGAGGAAAGGCTCTTTGAAAGAAGATCGAAAGTTAAAGAACTTACCGGAAAAAAAAAAACAACTGAAGAGAAAATATGATCGTATAGCAGTAAAACAAGAGGTAATCTCAATAGTCAAAAAGAAAAAGGATGAAGAGCTCTTAGAATCTAAAAGTGAAGTAAAAGTGTTTAAGAAGCAACTGCGAAATTCGGAACAAAAAATCTTTATGTACAAAAAACAGAAAGATAAATACAAACAGTCATATATAGAAAAATGTAGGAAGGTGGTTCAACTTGAAAATCAGTCCAAGTCCGACAAGGCAAAGGTACAAAGTCTTGAATCAAAGATAAAGGATAGTGAAAATAAAGAGACAATTGTAGAGACATTAAAAGAAGAAAATTCAGAATACAAAGAGAGTATTGAGTATTTGCAATCTTTGTTACAAGATACATCAGAGGTTATGCTATACAATGAAGATGAAAAAAAATACAGCAATGAAACTTTTCAGTGTATCATGAACTTAACAGATTTGAAAGTCCCGAATGAAAAAGTTGGTGCTGTCATTAAAGAAGTTATGAAACTTTGTGGAAAAAATCCTAATGCTTTGCCATCTGCTACAACTGTCAAAAGAGTTGTTGATTCAAAATTGGCTGTATCTCACAAGCAGATTAGTAGTGTACTGAAAAACAAAACAAATACTACACTTTACACAGACGAAACATCGAAGTTTGGCAAGTCCATACAAACATATGTTGTTACTGATGAAGAACAAAATTCTTACATTCTTGGATTAAGAGAAATGTTCAACAAGAGTGGGCAAAGCACAATGGACACACTTCGTGAAATACTAAGTGACATTAATACTCATTGTCATGAAAAAGAAAGGGAAAACCAAATTAACCATGGATACACAATTTTGGCAAACATCCGTGACACAATGTCCGACAGAGCTAGTACAGAAAAAACATTCAACAACCTTCTAGAGGAGTTTAGATCCACCATTTTACCAGAGGTTTTAGACAACTGGAGTGACCTTAATGAGGAAAAAAAAATGTGCTCCAAACTTAACAACTTTTTTTGTGGTCTACATCTACTGGTGGGCATGGCAGACTCTTGTGAAACTAGCATCAAGAAGTTCGAGAAAGAGTTTACTGATGGTAAGAACATTGGATCTGCAGCATGTTTAGAACTGAGAAAATATCACAGAAATGAAAGTGGAGTTTTGAGACTTCTACGGACATCAAGTAAAGCATTTGCGGTAGGCGAAGATGAAAAAAATGGCGTGAGCTTACCCTGGAGAACCCATTTGCAACAAATGGAAGTGAAAAATCAAATAATGCGGTTTAAGCACAATCGCTTCAATCTGGTGTTCCTCTTAGGTAAAGCTGTATACTACCATCATAAGGACATCCATACTTTCCTAGAGACAGTGCATGGTACATGTAATGACTTACTGAAAGCTCTTGCTCTTGATGCAAAAGAAAACTTATACCTAGCAGGTACCAAAGCTCTTGGACTGATTTCAACGTTTATTACTGCCCCACTATGGAGACTGTTGGAAGAAAAAGGCCATGTTCTTGACATGAATGATATATATAAAATTCTGGTTGACTTTCTACAGAGGGCAGCAACTGATGCCGAGATAGCCTCA
Organism: Ostrea denselamellosa; assembly: GCA_024699665.1. NCBI lineage: Eukaryota > Metazoa > Mollusca > Bivalvia > Ostreida > Ostreidae > Ostrea > Ostrea denselamellosa. The sequence goes on along the minus strand of JAMZEH010000075.1, from coordinate 2,743,168 downwards.
TCGTTCATCACTGGGGAGCAAACACCATTCAATACAGTTATTGAAACAGATGACAAAGTTCTTCAGTTCCTTACAGAGCCCAATGATTTGGTTGATGAGATTGCAGTGCCCCTTCTACAAAATCTCTTTCAAACAATCAGTGATTTACTTTGTAGAATGGTAAAAGACCATTTACCAGATGGAAAATACTGGAATCCTTCTCCAGAGCTTATCGAGCAAACAAAATCTGTTATGAAGCACAACAAGCTCCCTGAATTCATCTTTGGGCAACTTGACCAATTATTGCGCTACAGACCAAATTCATCATTATTGACAAATGAATCATTTTTGATTTATTCTCAATAAAACAAGGGAGTGGTTTGATACCTTTAGTGACGAGGACAAACACAAGATGATTGAGGAATCCAGAAAGGAGGGTAAAGAACTTCGAAGAACTCTTCACAACCGGCTGAAGGAGATTCAGGAGAGAAGAGTTGCGGCACAACATAAACGACAAAAGGAGTTGCAAGAGAGAGAAAAAAGAGGATCAATCAAGCAGAGAATTTGACTAATGATATATGCTTCTACGGTCTTTGGCAGAGTCAACAACAAGTAAAGGAAGGTTTACAGCGGTTAAAAGACACAGAGAAGAGAGCAGCATTAGAAGCCCAGTTAAAGTTTAGAAAAACTGTTTTACAACAGAAACATCAGGACAAAAAGGTATTCAACCTATCAAGAAAAAGTGAATGTGGTAAATATACTCTGCAAAAAAAGAAACGCATAGCCCTTTTGAAATTTTAAAAATGCAAATTATGTATTTTACCAGGTAAATTGAAATGGTCAATTGATTGATTTTTTACAGGTAAGTATGAAACTTTAAAGGTCTGTTCATTTGATTTGGCTCTCTGCCAAATTAGCTCGGCGACTCTCTAAAATTGCACATCACCTTTATCGCCATGGAATTTGGCTTACGTTTTTCACGAGAACTTTGTGATTAATTCAACCACTACATTAAAGCGTATAAAAGGACGACGTTTGAAGCTTGAATTCATCATAACGTTAAAATGCTGCCATGCCAAGGTTGGACCCTGCTACTCGAAATATCGTCATTGGCCGTCTCCAGGCCGGAGTATCCCAAAGTGGGATTGCACGAACTGAAAACGTAAATCAGAGCACAGTTTCTCGGCTGTGGAACAGATTCCAGCAGACTGGCTCTACTAATGACCGACCGAGGAGTGGGCGACCTCGCATTACGACTCCTGGACAAGATCGCTACATCCGGGTCTTTCATCTACGGAATCGAACCGTTGCTGCAACAGCTACTGCAGTCGGAATACCTGGATTGAGAAGAATCAGCTCGCAGACAGTCCGCAACCGACTTCGACAATATGGCATTAGACCCAGAAGACCGTATTTTGGAGCAGTTTTGACACCGTTACACAGACGAGAAAGGGTCCGATGGTGCAACAGATTGAGGGGCTGGACATTCCGCAACTGGCGTAGAATCTGGTTCAGTGATGAGTCCCGTTTCCTGCTACAGAAACGTGATGGAAGAATCCGTGTATACCGGCGCAGGAATGAACGTTTCTCTTCCTCGTGTGTCCAAGAAGTGGATAGCTTCGGTGGAGGTAGCGTCATGATGTGGGCGGCGATCTCTAATGACCGTAAAACAGAACTGGTACATGTCCCGGGCAATTTAACGGCTCAAAGGTACAGAGACGAAATTCTCCAACCTCACCTTATGCGCGTAATTGACCGACAGAGGGAGTTATTCCAACACGACAATGCTAGGCCTCACACAGCCCGCTTAACAATTGACTACCTTCAGCAGAACAACATTAATGTGCTACCATGACCTTCCAAATCACCGGATTTGAATCCGATTGAACACTTATGGGACCAACTGGATAAACGTGTGCGCCTGCGCCAACCTCCGCCTCAGACCCTCGATCAGCTCCGTCAAATGTTACAACAGGAATGGCGAACAATTCCACGCAATAACGTAAGAACATTGATTGACTCTATGCCAAGGAGATGCAGAACTGTGTTGGCAGCTCGAGGTGGTCATACACAGTACTAACTTAAACGTGACAGGAAATGTTCTTAACTGTGATGATCTGACTTTTTTTTCACCAATATCTAAGGTTTGGACTGTAATTTTTTTTTCAATTGAAACAATTCTAGTGAATATCTACATTTTTTTATTGTAAAATCATAATCCAAAATACATCTACTAAAATCTTAAAAAATCCATTATGCGTTTCTTTTTTTGCAGACTATATGTAAAACTTTCCTTGCAAGAACTTGAGCATAATCTTGCTCTACTTATCAAAGATGCACTTGAAACCGATACATCTGAGATCCAGACTGCCAACATGCCACTACTTGCAGGAAAATCAATCGAACATAAATTTGCAGATGGTGAAACATACAAAGGACAAGTCATTTCTATTGTGCCAGGTTTCCCAAAATGGTACAATGTCAAATATGATGGTGATAATGCAGTGTATGCATACAATTTGCATCAGGACTATCAAAATGGTGACCTTCAGATAGTTGTCACAAGGAATGTTGACAAAGATTAGATTTTCTTTGTGTAAATAGTACTTTGTTTTTGATTAGATAATTGGTGATTTTCAGTCTTTATATTGAAAGAACTGGGGCAAATGAGACTTTGCCTATTCATCTGTCTGCAAAATACCTTTTTTTTAAGTGGCCTATTTTTGTGATAAGACATTTCTATTGGTACTTTACATTTCGACCTCTGATCTACTTTTGCTCTGCTGTCTGACCTGTGATACCTTATGTTTTGACCTTTGTCCTACTTTTTTCACAATGATGGCCACCTTTAAAGGCTTTTGAATTTGCTTCATACATGGACTTTTGTGTTGATGTGACTCTTGCTTTAAAAAAACCCATGTCTTTTGAGTTTCAGTAAACATTGAGATCATCCAAAGTATTTTATGTAAGCACATTGGGTTACAATATGTTGAGAATTTAGTTTTGTTGGAGACTTCTGATGAAGTTTTGCATCAGTTTTGAGCATTACATGGATTATATACTGTAAAATGAGAGCATTTATAAATTGTAATAAATATGCTAAATCAAGATGTGCACTAGAATTCATAATTAAAATATTAAAACTTAGAATTGTTGACCAGGTGGAACCATCAAACCAAAATAAGTTAGTTTCAAGTTTTCATTGCTAATAGCGCTCAAATATGTGTGCATCAAATGTTCTCATTTTACAGTATAATAAATGGAAATAATTTGTTGTACAGAAATACCTGTTTAAATTGACACATGTGATTTTCTTCTACCATACATTTGTGCTGCTTTTTCTGATGTTTTAAGATTTTAGATATATACATTGAAATCAATTTTTTTTTTACCAAAAAAAAATGTCTGATCATTGAATCTTTTTTAATAAAAGTGAGAAATTAAATTTAGACAGGTTTTACTGTAAATTACTTTGTATTTCCATCCTGTTGAGTTGCATTTTCTGCATGTTTTTATATTTCAAGACAGTTTCCTTATTTTACTTTGTTTAACGATATAACCTACATTGTAGTAGGATGATCAATGCTTTTATAAAACCAAAATAACTATATTTAGTAATAAATTAATAATATTAAATACAGAGCTCTAATAGAGATCAAACTAGAGAAAAACATGGTAAGATAAGTAACTAAAATGTATTTCTTATTTGTAACAAATTGCATTCTCTATACTTTTCTGATTCGTTTTTATGAATTTCTCCTGTGCACTGATGTTTGAGCATTTCTAAACAAATTGTGGACACATTAAAGTTGAAATTTGCAGTTGTTCCTGGTAAGTTTGAAGACTAAAGGAACCCTCAAGGTAAGATTTTAACTCCTATTATGCATATTTTTATAAATACAAAGTGAGGTTGCAAATTGGTTACCTTTGAAAAAAAGAAGGAAATTGTGTACACTTGGGGTACCATACTTTCTACTTGAATATCGAAAAAATATGCGGTTTTATATATAAAATAAGAGCATAATATTTCATAGGAAGCATGTGGCTAATGAAAAAAAGAAAGAATTTCCCAAAATAATGAGGTTTTAAAAATGAGTGGTGGTTGCTAACTCTAGTCTGTCTGCAAAAAAATTTACCATCGGTAATTTTTGTTGGCAAACATTGGTAACAAAATCTACCAACGGTAACGTTTGTTAACCAATGGTAGTACTCTGAACGCACCCAATGTGTGCTACTCACATCCGTTATAAAGCACTGTAATGTAATGATAAAAATGTTTCTCGCATTGTAATAACCGATGACTGCTTGTCATATAGGTAAGAGGTCGAAGTTTTTTTGTACAATCTATTTTTACTCGCTTTATCAACAAGTATGTTCAATCGCGCATAGTATGTTCGTGGCAAACTTATTTTACTTTCTGCAAGATAAAGATGATTCACATATAGCTTATGTTAGTGAGCGTTTAACATGTTTTTTTGATAAAATCTAAAAAGTAAAACTACTACTGTCCCCTGCACAAACCTGCCGGTCAGGTAAACTGAGTAATCCGTGGTTAAAATCAGTAAGTAAAGTACGATTTAACAATTGGTATGAAACACGTCAGACAGCATTTACCTCCCATGACGTTTAATGTTAAAGATTGCACTTCCCATAACCATTTGATCCCGTGAGGAGCGGGGTCAGAATAGGTCTTCAGTATCTCTTGTTTGTTAGAGGCATCTACATAGGGCGGTCCTGCGGATGAGACTGCAAACACCGAGGTCCCGTGTCATAGCAGATGTGGCACGGTTGAGATCCCTCCCTGCTCAAAGGCCCTGAGAGCCGAGTGTTGCATTAGTGATCATATATGACACGGATACACAAACACGTGCTGAGTGCTGCAGGTTTATTTCAGAAAGTGGTCCCAATTCCCAGACAGACAAGTCGTACATAAAATCAGTCATATATTGTTACATCTCCCTTTCTTAGCTTTAATACATACAAATTCATACTAGAATCAGATTTAGAATCAATTAAGTTCATTCAGTCCAAAATATCAGTGATAATGTTTGTGGTAAACAAGCACTCATAAAACAAAACTAACTATAACTGACTAGAAACTGTTTGTTTACAATTTGACTAGAAATGAATACTAAACAACTAAACATGCACATAAAGGGCTCACACAGACATGGGATTATTATGCCCTCAGCACTATCTGTGTAGCATAACACATTTCAAACACTTGTTACACTTTGTTCCTGGAACCGTTTCGGTACTTTCACGACCCGGCCACTTTTTGTCACGACAACGGCTGGATCAGCACAAGTCGGCTTCATGTTTGCTTCACTGACTGGTCCTGGTTTTTCAGGCTTCACCGGAGTCTTTGGTAAGGGATCACTGTTACCAACAGCAACGGTAGTTGTTCTTGGTTTCTCAGGTACCAGTTCTGTCACTTTTGGTGATTTGGTGTTCGGATGAGGTTCCGGGATAATATCCCGTTTTGGGACAGGTGACAATTCTCTTGCAACCTTTTCCTTGCTTGTCCTCAGATGTCGTCTGTTTCGGCCATACTCTCGTCCATCTTCTGTCCTGATGTTGTATGAGCGAATGTCTACCTGTCCTTCTACAACTGCTTTCTTCCAAGATTTTTCATTCCCCTTAGGTCTCACGCGCACTACCTCTCCTTCTTGTAATGGTGGCAGTTCCTTGGCACCTTTGTTGTAGTAATGTATCTCTCTTCCTTTTTTATATTTGAGGTTTTCCTTAACTTTGTCTGCATATCTCGGCCTGAGCATGTTTTCTGAGACTGGTAATAATGTCTTTGTTCTCCTCCCAAAGATCCTCTGGACAGGTGAGTATCCAATGTCCTGGGTGGGTGGGTTTCTAAGATCTAGAAACGCAAGGTATGGATCCTTCCGGTCTGCGACACTTTTGTTTATCAAATGTTTTACTATCTTCACAGCATTTTCTGCCTTCCCGTTGGATTGTGCATAGTTTGGTGAGGAAGTCACGTGGTTGAATTCGTACGTCCTTGCAAATTCAGCAAACTCCTGGCCATTAAACGGTGGTCCATTATCAGAGAAAATAGTATCAGGTATCCCATGTCTTGCTAGGTGTGCTTTCAGTTTGCTGATAATGGTGCCACCAGTTTTACTGTGTAGGCGGTCCACTTCAAAGTAGTCCGAGTAGTAGTCTACTGTGATCAAGTAATCCTTGTTTTGGCACTCAAACAAGTCGCATGCAATGATCTGCCATGGTCGACTTGGAATTTTATGGCTAATCATTGGTTCCTTTACTTGATCATTTGCATACATGTTGCAAGCTTCGCATTCACTGATGTAAAGTTCTATGCCCTTGGCCATATTTGGCCAGTATAGGCTCTCTCTGGCTCTACGCAAACATCCTTGGATTCCTATGTGGGAGTTATGGATCCTTTCTAGTAGGTTCATGCGCATTGCTATGGGAACTACAATGCGTTCTCCCTTGTAAATAAGTCCGTCTTGCACAACTAATTCCTCACGAAATGGAAAATAGTTCTGAATTTCAGGTTCCAGATCTGCTTTTGCCTCTGGCCATCCAGTCTTGGTTACTGCCTTAAGCATTTCCATTGTTTCATCTCCTTCTGTTGCCCTCCGCAGTTCGGTTATGCGTTGCTCGGACACGGGTAGATGCTCTTTATAATCAACATCATGTACTTCAGCAGGGTCCTTTTCCTCTAGGTCCTCTGGCTGAGCTTTAAGGTATGCTCTGGACAATGTGTCAGCAAAGTACATTTCAGTACCCTTCTTGTAGTGAATCTCATACTCAAATTTTTGAAGTCTCAGCAGCATTCTTTGTAATCTCTTTAGGGCACTGTGCAAGTTCTTCTTGTGTATGATCTCAAGTGGCTTATGGTCAGACTCTACAGTAACGTGTCTGCCATAAGTGTAATTCTCAAATCTTTCCATTCCAAAGACGACTGCCAATAGTTCCTTTTCTATCTGAGCATAGTTGCATTCAGTCTCAGATAATGATCTTGATGCATACATAATTGGATGTCCCTCCTGAAGTAGGCAAGCCCCTAAGCCCGATTCAGATGCATCACACTGCAAAACTAGCTCCTTCTGGTCATCAAAAAATGTCAACACAGGGGCATTAGACAGTACAGTTTTCACATCCTTGAATGCTTTCCCATGCACATCTTCATCCCATCTGAAGTGCACATCAGATTTGAGCAGACTTCTTAGGAGCGCTGTTATTTCCGAGAGTTGTGGTGCAAATCTCTGAACAAAATTTGTCATCCCCAGCAGTCTCTGTACTCCCTGTTTATCTTTAGGAGTTGGCATTTCTTCTATTGCTTTTATCTTTTGTGGATCGATACACAGTCCATCTTTTGAGATAACGAATCCTAAATATGTGACTGATTCCATCTTCAACTTCATCTTATCTCTGTTTAGCTTGATGTTTCTTTCCAGACATCTTTGCAGAAGGGTTTCTAGCTTGCGATCATGGTCCTCGTGAGCTTCCTTGTCATTATTCCCGCATCCATAAATCAGTATGTCGTCATGAATGGGTTTGATACCATCAAGTCCTTCTAAGGCTTCTTCCATGCGTCTTTGAAACTCCTCTGGGGCAGGTGATATCCCAAATGGCATTCTCAACCATCTGTAACGTCCCCACGCCGTTGCGAATGTGGTTAGATAACTGCTTTCGTCATCCATCACTACATGCCAGAATCCGTCCCGTGCATCTACTACAGAAAAGATACGAGCCTTGCCTAATTCTGGTAGTATGTCCTCAATCAGTGGAGTCGGGTAATGATTTCTTTTCAGAGCTTGATTCAAGGGTCTAGGATCAATGCACAACCGAATCCGTCCATTGGACTTTGGTGCTACAAAAGACTTGAAATCCAATCAGTAGGTGTGTTTACCGGTTTGATGATTTCTAATTGTTCTAGTCTGTCTAGCTCTTGTTTCAGCCTGTTTTTGATAGCAAGTGGCACTTTCCTTGCTGGCATTTTCACAGGTTTAACATTGCTGTCAACTTCTAAGGTTAATTTGCCATCTAGTTTGCCTTGTCCCTCGAACACTGCTTTGAATTTGGTTTCCAATTCTCTTCCAATGTCTACGATTTCTGCTACTATTTCTTCCTCCACATCATGTTTCGAAAGGAATTCTTCATGGTTCACTGTGATGAGATCCATTGCTTGGATAGCTTTGATCCCTAGAATTGCATGAAGCTGTTTGCCGTCAACCATAACAAATTCTAAGTTGTACTTTTTCTTATTTCTGGGATTTCTTACACTGAGGCGCACTTTTCCCAAGGTCTTCGTTTCACTTTTGTTGAACATGACTAGGGTCACGTTAGATTTTCTCAAGTTGTCTCCCGTGGAGTCATTACAAAGTTTAGAGTAAATGTGGTTTGGTAGGATGTTGACAGTTGATCCATTGTCGAGTTGAAATTCAACAAGTGTATTGTTAATGTTCATCACAGCCGTTATTCTCCGAGATTGTACTTCGTTTACATGCTCTACTGTTAACACATACTCTTCATCTGACGAGTCATCCGATTCAAAACCTTGGCTAGTGTGTACTTCATGAACACGCTTTTGTCGACTCCTGATGTTTTAGGTCTTACACACTTTTGCGAAATGGTTTGAATTTCCACAGTTGATGCATTTAGCTCGGTAAGCTGGGCATTTCTCCTTCTTTGGAACATGATTGTTTCCACAGTATGTGCATAGCGGAAATTGGTCGCTTTCATATTTCACGTTACTCCCAAAGGCTCCTTGAGGTTTCTGCCCTTTTTCCTTCTTATGAGGTGTTTTTCCTTTCTGTGGCTTACTCCTCACAAACTGGACATCTTCAATATCTTTTAACTGTGATGTTGTTTTCTCATTTGCTCTGCAAATATCTATGCATCTCTGCAAGTCTAACTTCTTTTCCTGTGGGAGTTTCTTACGAGTGCTATTGTTTCTGATCCCTAAGACGATCCTATCTCTAATCAATTCATCCTCAAGCAACTCGTACTTACAAGTTCTAGCTAAGGTTCTCAATGCTGCAACATATGCATCGACAGTCTCATTTGGTTCTTGGTCTCGCTTATTGAAAGTGTACCGCTCATATATCTCATTTGTTTGGCCAACGCAAAATTCATCCATAGCTTTTATTACTTCGTCAATTTTCTCCTTATCAGTAGCATTTTGGAATTTCAACCCATCAAACACACGGCGTGCATCCGATCCCATACATGTGAGGAAAGTCGCGCACCGCAACTTGTCATCCTTCTCGTGTAGTCCTGTGGCTACTTCATAATTTTTCCAAACCGATTTAAAGTGTTTCCAATTACTTGCTAAATCACCTTTCATATCTAGCGCTCTTGGGAAAGGAATGTTTAGAAAAATCGGGTTAGAGTTCACTATTACATTGTTTTGAACTTCGTCGTCACCAGCCATGGTTCGAATTTCCTCGACGCAGCTCACAAACGATGAACGTATACTCTCTGCCAATTATCGTAAATTGTCTTACCTTACGTTTCAGTAAAGTGTTCAGTTATTTACGTATTTCACTCACTTCTGACACCATGTTGCGTTATTGGTCATATATGACACGGATACACAAACACGTGCTGAGTGCTGCAGGTTTATTTCAGAAAGCGGTCGTACATAAAATTAGTCATATATTGTTACACCGAGCATAGGCCCACATTTTGCAGCCCCTTCACCAGCAATGGTGACGTCTGCATATGAGTGAAAAATTCTGGAACGGGACATTATACAATATGTAAATCCATAGTATGTACTCCTACATCACGTGACGTAATGGCAAAACAATCATTCCAAAATTTTTGTGACAATTCGGATTTGTCAAATTTCACAAAATCAAGCATCAAGAAACCTACAAAAATGTACTTTTTCTTGTAGCTTATATACCATAGGAAAGGATTATTGATGATTTTTCCAAGCGCTAGATGAATTTTCGTATTGATGACGATTCATATTTCAGTTGGAATTTGCGAGTAACGGATGTTAAAATACCGACCACAAGGACAATAACCGAAATTATGATTTGATAATTAATTCAGTATTGATGAAAAGTACGATTTTAATAACTCAAGAATAAGTAGATTCAAATTAGATATTCATTTTATTCAAATAAAAAAGTAGAAAGACTAAATTCATGAAGAGTATATGATGTCTGCATACGTTATTCCTTAGCTCATTAGTTCGTCTTATATCTTTGGTAAATTCTTAAATTAAAGCTGTACAGCTGGTTTCCTTAATGTTTTTGTGCAAAGATACATATGTAATGACATAAGTACAATCATCACTTATGGGTTTTTAGATATTTTGAGGCTTTGAAAACGAATTTGTCATTGATGACTGAAGGTAACGCAAGTTAATATGAATTCGTTGGTGAAAAAAACTCCTTTCAGAGTATTGGATGGGGTTCTAGAATGAGAAAGTAGATAATAATTGTATTGTTTTGTATCAAGGTAATGCTCTGTCTACGAATAGGTTGTAAATAGGTAAATAATTGTGTATTTATAAACGGTATCTGATATTTTCATTGTCCGTATCACATTTGGCATCAAAAATACTTTTCAAGATTTTCGTACTGTATATCTTGTGGATTTAATTGTTGTTTATTGCCTAACTCTTCGTAAAAAGGACACAGTAAGCACAGATGACAATAACCCCTTATATTTGTTTTCATCTTTTAATCAAACATGATGTAACGGATGTTAAACAATAACACAATTTTTTTTATGTAATAGCATATCTACTCGTTGATTGACTGAGTAGAAAGGAGAACGAAGTATAACTAACTACACACTACAAGTGTAACAACACACTAACTGTAAATTGAAAAACAGCATCGGCGACAGTCTCGAAACAGTTTAGGCATCATAGATATTTTTCCAAATGTCAAACATTGCTTTAATTGTTCCTTCATCCTGTATTTTAAACGTGCGTTTGTTTTTTCCGCATGGAATTGGCTCAGGGATTACTGCGAGAACATTGGCATCTGGAATCCATATTTCATCTCGAACTTGCGGCCATTTGTAGACACCCTCAGTCTTCGAAGTTTCTACCATGAAATTGATTTGTACGTCATTTTCGATTGTATCGACATGATATTTTCCCAATATACCATTTGCTCTGATAAACAGCAGCAACAAAGTCGCCAGAATTTCCAGGAACTTTTACCCAGAGAGGAATCTGAAGATTGATTTTCTTCCATGTTGTCATTGTCCACAGCTACCTCATTGTTACTTCCCTCCTTCACTCTGAATGACGACCAGCCTGAACATGGAGATCGTAAGGGGTCCACGGTACAATCTTTGTAATGACAAGACATATTCCTTGTTATTATCTCTTGTCTAGAAAGCGGGACAACTGAATGAAGCTGCATCGTTCCAGGTACAGTGATGGATCCGACTAGCAGAGAATCAACAGTGTCTTGACTTGCTTTATAGTCTTCACTGAAGACATAAAAGTACTGAACGGTTGTACCCCTTTCTTGCGATGCCCATTGATAGAATTCATCGGCATTTTGAATTTGAGTCTTCCCTTGTTTGACGGACATGTCCGCCTTACGTTTAACGGAGGCCCCAAGACCATCACAGGGCCCTTTGCCATGACCCGCCTCCAGGTAATCCCAAGTCGCACTTATGCCTCCAGACTCCTCGCTGTGAGAACATATAAGGTTGAAGATTGTCTTATTTCTGTACTGAGATGTTGGGGAATCAGTAAGATAGTGAATTGTACGTAACTCTGGATATGTCGCTTTAACTAAGGAAACAAGCTTTTTCAGCATGGCATGGACCGAAGTGGCATTATGAGACATAACCTCAGATACCCCAACAACGCTCAAATGTGATTTCTGGCATGATGCAGGAAAGTAGACCACTTGGGTGTGCAGTGTCACCATAGCGGCATTCCAATAAGCAGATTGGACTTCGTCGATCGTGTTACAGATATAATTTTCGGCAAAGTCCATCCAGATAACCAATGATCCCTCTGGTAAATTTTCTCTCAATCTCCTCATTTCCGCATACTGATTTCTTACCCTTTGGACATGGCTTTTGAACTCTGTTACGTCCTTCAAGAACTCCAAGGCAAATTCGTTTTTCTTCTTTTCGATAGGTATTTGTTTGCATCGCATCTTATCACCATCTTTGACTTTTTTCCATTGTACGTACCTAATAGTTTCACAGGGGACATCCAGAACCATATCCTTTATGCTCTCTACGTTGTCAATCTGGGACACAAATGAATCAGGATTGGCGCTGACATTGGCTCCTTGATTATGTAGGGCCATGTTCTGATGTTTTACACACAGACATTTCGTCCTATTGCAGAAACTTGCGCTGAGTATACTCGGCGGCCGAAGACTGCAGAAGGTGGCCCTGCTTATTTTTACATCAGGATACTCCACTTGAAATTTCTCGTAGAGGTTATGCAGATAATCGCTGAGAACCCATTTTTGTTCCTTTACGTTTCCTTCCTTGACAACATCTTTTTTCCCTGGTAAGGTAATGGAATTATCTTCTCGCTGTAGGAAAGACAACACAGTGCTCCCAAACCTACCTTTGATGGTTTTTCTCACTTCTACAGGCTCTCGCACTACTGTTCTTCTGTGCTTTTTTGCATAATTACTCGGCTGACTTGCCAATCTTCACGGAGACAGTTCTGTGGTTAAGTGCCCTCTGCTTTTTCCTTTTTTTTTCATTTGATTTGATTTCATCAATTAGGACGTTTGCCATCAGCAATCGTCTGCTGATAAGTTTCCTTTGTCTGCCATTGAAACGGCCCTTTTCTAAATGTCGTTTGGACCTAGGGGTACCAGGCAACTTCTGGGGAGTTGAAGGTAAATCTGAATTTGTCTCAAACTTTGCTCTTTCTACCCTTTTCTGTAGTCTTTTGCTTTTTCTTTTAATTGAACATTTCCATCCTCGAGTGATTTGATCCGCCTATATGCACCTTTCAATGCTGTCTTGTACCTACGTCTCACCCCTATTCCTAAATTTTTACCACTGAAGGGCAGCTTAATCAGCAATTTGCCAGCCGATGGCGTACATCTTGTCACATGTTCTTCATCACTTTTCTTTGATTTCTTGTTTGAATAATGTTTTTGTACTCGTTTTAGTGTAGCTGTTCTCCTTTCCTTAAGTTGTTTTGGTGTCAAATCGCTCGTTTTTTTTTATAGTATTGTCTCTTTCTTATTCTCTCTCTCCTCTCCTTCCTTTGCCTTCTTTCTTCCTCTATATTCTCGTTGAATCTCTGCACGGCTTTTTGCCATCTGGAATTAGGAATAAAGAAAGTGAAATGATAAGAAGCTGCTTATGAAAATAAACTTTATTTGCTGTATATATATGCACATATATATTTCACGGTTTTTTAAAGACCCATGGATTTGTGGTTGATCTCTATTCTTCTGCTTTTATAATGCCTAGTACAAAACAAAAACGCTTAACATCCGTTACCGAATTGCATAGTTTCTTAATCATATATAGCTTTAATATTTTATCAAGGTTCTGATAATGCATTGATGATATCTTATCTCAAATTGATATTGAAACTTTAAAAATTTTGGAGAAGTCCCGATTTTTAATGTAAAAGCTGAGTTTTGTTCAAGTAATATGGAATATTCGAAAAACAAATCAATAATGATGATCATGATCTTTATAGTTCTTCCATTTAACCATTCAATGATAAACTGTTGCTTGAATGAATAAAAAAAAAGCCTGACGACGTATATTTCAAGACAAAATTTAATTATTTGTAATTACTGAAGTTCATTCCCAATATGTTAACATCTGTTACCACTGAACCTCGTATGGTGAACGGCCCAATGTTTATTCAAGGGTTAAATGATAGCTACAGCAGTTGTCTGTATTGAAAGAAGATTCACAACAATTCGAAACAAATAACATATTAACAGTATAGCAAGCATGCGTTTATGTCAAATCAATCGATCTATCAATATGATACATGAAAAATCAAATATAACAAACTAAACTTACCTTGGAATCATATAATATTCACAATTTTTTGCTCAATAATTAAAATCTTCCCACCAAAACAACTTCCGTTGACGCCACGTGGTGTACCAGTTCACAATACCCCCATACTATTTAAGTCCGGGTAGAAAAAACACAGGTTTAAAATGTAACGCTTGTTAACAGTCACGGAAGTTAATGAATTATGACTTTTATTCAATATAAATTGTAGATTCTCGTAAAAGTTTAGAAATTGTTACGCCTATTTTATAAAGTGCTGGTAGGTAATTGGGATTATAATTATGAATGCGCATCAGAGACAAGAAATACACACAGAATTTACGTAACGCGTGTTAATCTCTTACGAGCGACATCGTGAATATCTGCATATATCATGTTTATTTGCTATGTATGGGTCTTCAGACAAGTTGGATGTAATTGAATAATTTTTTAGATTATCTCGTCATCATTTTCAGCTATTTTCATATGCAAGATAGGCCGTGCGTTCGAGCCCCGCTCGTGCCATGGCCGCGTCAAACCTAAGATGAAAAATAGGTAGTGATTGCTCCTTCGCCAAACGCTCGACATTTAGAAGTGAGAATCACGGGTCTTTCGGATATGACCTTAAAACCGGAGGTCCCGTGTCACGGTAGGCGTTGGAACATTTAAGAACCCTCACTGCTACGGCCCTGAGCGCTAAGCATACGTCTAAATTTGTGGTAATTCACCTACAGCTGGTGACGTCTCAATATGAGTGAAAAATTCTCGACGGGACGTAAAATAAACAAACAAACACCGGTAACGCTAGTTAATAATAATTTGGCGACAAAACGAATGACTAACCAATAGAGATCCAATGTAAATGTCTAATAAATTGAATACAATTTTTTATTTACAGTACTTAGATGTAGCGTATGGTGACTCTAAGTTCAGAATTCTCGTTTTGAAACCTTTGAAAAGCGCACACAAATGAAAGACACATTAGTAGCGACATGAGATTTTTTAAAGTAAAGCATACATCACTTTCTTGAAATACTTTCTTCCACATAATATGCTACTTGACAAATATTTCTGCATGTTTATATGACTCTCTTAAAATGATTTCGTGGTATAAACGTGGTATCATATCAATATTCATTTAACATAGCTCACATATTGATAGGCGACATTAAATTTTCGCAATTGTCACATAAATTTTGGAATGACTGAAAAGCAACAGGTATTAATGTCGACAAGAAACCAACAAACCACAGCGCACGAAAACACCTACAAAAGCGAAAGTAACGTACAGTCTGCCCTCGTTGCAACGGCCACGTCTTGTAGACTTGAAGTCCGAATTAAGCTTTGACATTAACAAGGAGTACTTTTGGACAGACTCGCAAGTCATTCTCGGATACATCAACAATGAAGCAAAACGTTATGGAATAATAACATCTGAATATGTGGAATAAAGGATAATTTACTATAAAAAATTACTCCTAAAAATTTAAATTCTTTAACTATTTTGATTGGAGTTCCATTTAATCTGAGTTCTGGATCATTATGGTGTTTACGTTTTTGACAAAAATGAACGCCTGTTGTTTTTGATTTTGAAAATTTAAAACCATCATTGTCTGCCCAGTCTTGAATTTTATTTAAGCAAAGTTGAAGTTGTCTTTCTATACTTGCCATATTTTTTGAACGATATGAAATACCGAAGTCATCTACAAACAAACCTTCGACATCATTTTTAAGTACCTGTGCTAAACTATTAATTTTAATACTGAATAATGTTAAAAATACTTCCTTGTGGAACACCATTTTCTTGATCAACTAAGTCAGAGTAAGTGGATCCTAAGCGAACCTTAAATTGACGTTCTTTCAAAAAGTTTGAGACAAATATTGGTAAATTACCTCTTAATCCCATATTATGGAGATCTTTTAAAATCCCATACCTCCACGTTGTATCATATGCTTTTTTCTAAATCGAAAAATATTGATAAAGCATGTTTATTATTGATAAAAGCATTACGAATAAATGTTTCAAGTTTAACAAGATGGTCTAATGTACTTCTCTGGCCTCTGAAGCCGCATTGAATATCTGCAAGTAGGTGTTTTGACTCCAGAAACCAGACAAGTCTGTCATTAATCATTCTTTCCATGGTTTTACATATACAACTTGTAAGAGCTATTGGGCGATAATTTGATGGATCACTGTGATCTTTCCCCGGTTTTGGAATAGGGATAATAATAGCTTCTTTCCAAGATTTTGGAAAATTGCCCGTTTCCCAAATTTTATTAAATATTGACAGAAGACATTTTAGACTACTTTCCGGAAGATGTTTAAGTATTTGATAGTGTATTTCGTCTGGACCTACAGCAGTATCGTGTGATTTTGACAAAGAACATTTTAATTCTTCTATGGAGAATGGTGTGTTATAATTTTCTAAATTATCTGACGAAAAATTTAAAGTTTTCTTTTCTTCTCTATTTTTGACTTCAATAAATTTTGCAGACATATGTTCTGTTGATGAATTTTTAGATACAGAATTTGCAATGGTATTGGATATGTCTGTAACACCAGTAATTATGTCATTATTGACTTTTGAATGAGTGAATTGTTTACTTGTATTTTCGCCTTTAATCTTTTTAATTGTATTCCAAACTTTATTAATTGGGGTGTGTGAATTTAATTTAGAAACAAAGTCTTTCCATGAATTTTTCCTGCTTGTGTTAAAGGTTCTACAGGCTTTTGCTTTACATTTCCTATAATTATCTAAATTTGTGTTGGACGGGGATACATTAAAACGTTTTCCCGCTTTTTTTCTGTTTTTGATCGCCTCATTACATGCATCATTAAACCATGGCTTTTTAATTTTCTTCGGATTTGTCTCGGTTTTTGGAATAGCCTTTTCACTATTCTCTAAAACGATATTTGTAAATTTTAAATTTGGATCATTTTCATTGATTAATGTGTCTTCCTTTATTGTTGTAAAATGGCTGAAATATTGCCAACACGGCGTAAAACCCCAATCAATCAATCAATCCTTTATTGTTTCAATACAAAGTTTGTCAAATAGATTCCAATCTGCTTTATTTAGCTTCCAGTTTTGGTTTTGATTATTATTGGAAGGGATTATATCTTCAATTAAAATGGGGAAATGGTCACTGCCACACAAGTCGTCGTGGACAGTCCATGGAAGGTCACAAGCTAAAGTAGTGTAAAGCCTTGTTGTTATAAAACGCTTTTATTCACGTTGAAATATATGTAGATCTAGTAACTAGTAAGAAACTGCAAAAAATAAACAATCATAAGTAACTTGCAAAGCAGACAAGAAATATACCACAATAGATTTAACCTTACTAGTTTAACAAATTGACTGTGTTACATTCTACAGACAATATAAACAATATTTCCAATATGTACTTTTATATTATTGTTAACATAACATCTTACTGTGGCTAAACATGTGTTTATCTAAATAAAGAGGTATATTTACTAGTCAAAAGAGGGGAAGAGACCGTGGTCTCATGTGACGTCACTAGTCTAAAAATAGGCTACTTTCGTTTTCTTTCGGCTCGCGACGCGAGGAACACAGTTTGAGAGAAGTAAGTGTTCATTATATGTTTATTATAAGTTGCTATTAATAAACTTAATTTATGAAACATTAAAAATAAATAATTACTTCCTAGATATAACCTCTACTGACATTCAGGTAATATATAACGGCTTTTAAAACAGCTCACGTTTCATGGTCTCATTAAAACAATCACAAACATGAGACCACCGGCCATAACAACCTATATAGATGTCATGGTCTTATTATATCAACTGAATATTATATCAACTGCATTCATGAGACCACTGACCATTATAACCTATAAAAATAAATTGGTCTCATTATTACAACTGCATGCATGAGACCACGGACCATAACAACCTATATACATGTCATGGTCTCAGTCCATCAACTTTATACATGACACCATGGACCATAACAACCTATATGCATGTTATGGTCTCATTATATGAACTTCATACATGAGACCACCGATCATTATAGCCTATTAAAATAAAATGGTCTCAATATCACAACTGTATACATGAGACCATGGACCATTACAAGCTATATACATGTCATGGTCTCTTTACACCAACCTTATACATGAGACCATGGACTATTACAACCTATATACATGTCATGGTCTCATTACACAAACTGCAAACATGAGACCATGGACCATTACAAGCTATATAGATGTCATGGTCTCATTATATGAACTGAATACATGAGACCATGGACCATAACAACCTGTATACATGTCATGGTCTCATTACACCAACCTTATACATGAGACCATGGACCATTACAACCTATATACATGTCATGGTCTCATTACACAAACTGCAAACATGAGACCACCGACCATAACAACCAATATATGTGTCATGGTCTAATATAATAACTGCATACATGAGACCATGGACCATAACAACCTATATACATGTCATGGTCTCATTAAACTAACTGCATGCATAGGACCACAAAGCATTTCAACCTATATACCTGCCATGGTCTCATTATATCAACAAAATACATGAGACCACGGACCATAACAACCTATATATGTGTCATGGTCTAATATAATAACTGCATACATGAGACCATGGACCATAACAACCTATATACTTGTCATGGTCTCATTAAACTAACTGCATACATGAGACCATGGACCAAAACAACCTATACATATGTCATGGTCTCATTATATCAACTTTATACATGAGACCATGGACCATAACAACCTATATACATGTCATGGTCTCTTTACCACAACTTTTTACAAGAGACCATGGACCATAACAACCTTTATACATATCATGGTCTCATTACACCAACTTTATACATGAGGCCATGGACCATAAAAACCTATATACTTGTCATGGTCTCATTATATCAACTGGATACATGAGACCATGGACCATAATAACCTATTTAGGTTGTTATGGTCCATGGTCTCGTGTACGCAGTTTGTGTAATGAGACCATGACATGTATATAGGTTGTAATGGTCCATGGTCTCATGTATAAGGTTGGTGTAATGAGACCATGACATGTATATAGGTTGTAATAGTCCATGGTCTCATGTTTGCAGTTTGTGTAATGAGACCATGACAGGTATATAGGTTGTAATAGTCCATGGTCTCATGTTTGCAGTTTGTGTAATGAGACCATGACATGTATATAGGTTGTAATAGTCCATGGTCTCATGTATAAGGTTGGTGTAAAGAGACCATGACATGTACATATGTTGTTATGGCCCATGGTCTCATGTATAAAGTTGGTGTAATGAGACCATGACATGTATAAAGCTTGCAATGGTCCATGGTCTCATGTATTCAGTTGATAAAATGAGACCATGACACATTTATAGGTTGTTATGGTCCATGGTCTCATGCTTGCAGTTGATATAATGAGACTTTGACATGTATATAGGTTGTAATAGTCCATGGTCTCATGTATGCAGTTGATATAATGAGACCATGACACATTTATAGGTTGTTATGGTCCATGGTCTCATGTATAAAGTTTATGTAATGAGACCATGACAGGTATATAGGTTGTTATGGTCCATGGTCTCATGCTTGCAGTTGATATAATGAGACCATGACATGTATATAGGTTGTTATGGGCCATGGTCTCATGTATGCAGTTATTATATTAGACCATGACACATATATTGGTTGTTATGGTCGGTGGTCTCATGTATTTAGTTGATATAATGAGACCATGGCAGGTATATAGGTTGAAATGCTTTGTGGTCCTATGCATGCAGTTAGTTTAATGAGACCATGACATGTATATAGGTTGTTATGGTACGTGGTCTTATGTATTCAGTTGATATAATGAGACCATGACATGTATATAAGTTGTAATGGTCCATGGTCTCATGTATATGTATGCAGTTGATCTAATGAGACCATGACATGTATATATTAGGTTAATATTGTCCATGGTCTCATGTATGCAGTAAATATAATGAGACCATGACATGTATATAGGTTGTTATGGCCCAAGGTCTTAATTATCCAGTTGATCTAATGAGACCATGACATGTATATAGGTTGTTATGGCCCATGGTCTCATGTATACAGTTGATATAATGAGACCATGACAAGTATATAGGTTGTAATGGTCCATTGTCTTATTTATGTAGTTGATATAATGAGACCATGACATGTAGGGTGATTTCACCATGCATCGGACACCTTTGGATTTTTCCCTTTGTTCACGCATCAAATATCGTCCAAATATAAATAAAACTTGTTTAAAGAGTTACAGGTTTTCCTCTTGCTTAATTATTGAAGAAAAAATTGTAAAATTGTTAAAAAGGTAGAAAATAAAGCAAATTAACGAAGTGTAGAACTATTTCACCAAGGATCGGACAATATTTACCAAGCATCGGACAGCTATAGAAGTGCAGTAGATATTAAAAAAAACCATTTTCTGGTTTTAATGCAAAAATACAAAGGTTCGGAAATATTAATTTATTCAATTGCTATTCATGTTTCTTTAAATGTAAATCCTCAAATCTACATATAGGAATTTAGACTAGTGCTTCTGTTTAAAGGAATATTTATCATAAAGGGTTCTTTATCGTGCCAGCTCCTACAGGAACATTGGACTAAAAAGGGTGTGTCCGTAAAACTCGATTTTTAAGTGGTTTGAGGAAAATGTTTGTATCAATTATTTTTGAAAATTTTATTTTACTTCACATTTAAAGTATATCACAAGGAATGGGCACATAATCTCCATATTATTAGAAGAAATCATGCAGTGAAAACTGTCCGATGCATGGTTAATTTGTGTCCGATCCATGGTGAAATGAACATATGGTGCAATAATGACCTTGACATTAATTGTTCAAATTTCTTGGACTTATTTTAATCAAATTTTGTTTCAAAACTTACTTCTTTCTAATTATTCTACGCAGAGAGTGCATTTTCACTAATTCACAATCAAACGCACAACATTCAAATAATGCTTTAGTGTAAAATCTTCATAACTAAATTTTCAATAATGGCGTATTTGATGTCATTTTACGATGTCTATATTGCTATTTCTTTGACAATGTGACTGTCAAATTCTTAATAATGATAAAGTTCATTTGTTCTAATTCAGGAATATACGAAACAACACATGAGCGCATGCACATTTATTTGTATATTTATAAACAAAGTTGTCCGATCCAAGGTATGTGTCCGATGCATGGTTAAATCACCCTATATAGGTTAAAATGGTCCGTGGTCTCATGTATACAGTTGATATAATGAGACCATGACATCTTAAGAGGTTTTAAATGATTCATCGTCTTATGTACATGTGGTTCTGATGATTAGACCATTACATTTATAAAGGTTGCAATGGTCCATGGTCTCATTTTTTTTTAATTAATAAGAAGAGACCATGACATGTATATAGGTTGAAATGGTCCATGGTCTCATCTATTCAATTTATAAAAAGTGACCATGACATGTATATAGGTTGTAATGGTCTATGGTTTCATGTATGCAGTTTATATTATGAGACCATATTGACATGTATATAGCTTGTAATGGTCCATGGTCTTATTTATGCAGTTGATATAATGAGACCATGACATGTATATAGGTTGTAATAGTCTATGCTCTCATGTATGCAGTTGATATAATAAGACCATGACATCTATATAGGTTGTTATGGCCGGTGGTCTCATGTATGTGTTTGTTTTAATGAGACCATGACAAAAATATGCTGTAATGATCCATTGTCTTCTTAAAAGTGAAGACCTTGACCTGTTTTAAAAGCCTTAAAAGGTTATATCTAGGAAATAATTATTTATTTTTAATGTTTCATAAATTAAGTTTATTAATAGCAACCTATAATAAACATATAATGAACACTTACTTTTCTCAAACTGTGTTCCTCGCGTCGCGAGCCGAAAGAAAACGAAAGTAGCCTATTTTTAGACTAGTGACGTCACATGAGACCACGGTCTCTTCCCCTCTTTTGACTAGTAAATATACCTCAAATAAACGGTAAAACTGACTAGATAATTCGAGTTGATAATCAATAAAAATAAGTCGTACATAATATATTCGACTGACTACGTGACGTAATGTAACAACGAGATACCTGACCCTGACCTAAACTAAATTTAGACGATGGTATAAAATCATGTTATGCAAAAATACACAAGATATGTAAATGCATACATTATGACACTACAGCGGGTGCATGAATAGACATAACAAAAGACAAATAAACAATAAAAGACTTACTCTATGCGGGACAAAAGTTGCACAATGCCAAAATATTATCTGTTTGCATCAGGGCGCCATGCCGTTTTTGACTACATGTCGGAAATTGATGTAAAATATACAAATAGAAAACGGATACAATCCGGAAAGATACAGATCGATAACTACGGGGGACAACTCTGTGTCGTGACTGACAAATTCAATGTCGTAACATTACACTCCCCGTCTGATTTTATCACCCTAAGAAATCCTAACGTACATAGAGATTAACAATTATTTCACAATGAATACTACTTGTATGTAAAAAAAATTACCCATGTACTTAACACAAATTTTCACATATAAACATCAGTTAAACATTCAAGTTCATGTAAAACAGGGTCAAACAGTCACACTGTTAGTAGAGGAATCACTTCCGTCGCGGGTCTGATGTAGAGGCACGGCTTTCCTTCCTTAAGGATGCGCACTTCGATCTTGCGTACCAGACCGTCAGATTCACTTGGAAATACACGGTTTACAATGCCGACTGGCCAATCACTACGCACACTGTCCTTGTCACGTAGAAGAACAACGTCTCCGTCCTTAAGGTTTTCCGTTGAATCTTGCCATTTCCGTCGAGGTTGTAAGGTGGAGAGGAATTCACTCTTCCAGAATGTGTCCGCCATTACTTGGACCATCTTCCATTGACTGCGGTACATGTCTTTCACGTCCAAATCTTCAAATTTGGTAGGTAGTTCTCCTGTCTTCTGAGTTAGTAGCATCTGTGGTGATAGGATGAACGGTGCTTCAGCATCACTGGATACAGGTACTAGCGGCCTCGAGTTCATTATAGCTGTAACCTCCGTCATAAAGGTTGTCAACACTTCATGAGTCAGCTTCCCGTGTTTGGTATCCATAAGCATTGCGTCAAGGATGCGACGTGCAATGCCTATCATCCTTTCCCATATGCCTCCGACGTGTGATGCGTGGGGAGGATTAAACCTCCACACAATCCGTTCTTTCTCTAGAAATGTCTTCAGATTGTGGTCCTCCACATTTACGACGTTCATCTTCAGCTCTGCAGCAGCCCTAACAAAATTTGTCCCTCTATCTGAATTCGGCGACTGTACCACGGATTGCCACAAACCTTCTCAAGGCATTGATAAACGAGGATGATGTCATCTCCTCTAAGACCTCTATGTGGATTGCTCGGCTGTACAAACAGGTGAACAAAACACCCCAACGCTTTGAGTTTGCGCTACCTCCTCTTGTTCGTCTTGTGATGACATCAATCCCAACAAAGGTGACGGGTGGTGACTTAGTGAGGCGTTTTTTGGGTAGATCTGCCATCTTCTGACATGCTGGTTTTCCTCTCATCTTGCGGCAAGTCACGCAGTGATGAATGATTGACGACACCAAGCGCTTCCCTCCAGAAATCCAGAGTCCTTCACTTCGTAGAGCACCTTCCGTTAGGTGACGCCCTTGGTGGTAAATTTTCTCATGATGATGACGAATAAATAGCCGGGCGATATGGCTCTTGCCAGGTATCAGGATAGGTGTCTTTTCCCCCACAGGTAAGTCAGACAATTTGATTCGTCCACCAACTCTCAGCAAGCCGTCATCAAGGTAAGGAGACAGTGACAGAACCGTACTGTCTTTAGGAAGGGATCTTCCTGCACACAATGCACCTATTTCCTTCTGGTAGTACTGGTGTTGAACTTCTTTGATGATCAACATCTCAGATTCTCGATGAGATACTTCATCTGCTTTTCCTGCTTTTTTCCGGAGTCTTCTCTTGATGAAAGTAATGGCCCTAACCAAGCTTGACCAACTACCAAAACGACTGAATCGCGACGATCCTAAAGTTGGCTTTACCGATATGGTCTTAAGGGTCATTATCTCTGGTCGCACTTCGCTATCTTGCTCAGGATGCACCAATGAGAAGGCTTCGTTGTGAGATAGGTTGTCTATGTTTACTTTAAGGAAGTCTAGCTCTCTCAGCCACAAGCTATCGCACAGCTGTTCTGGCAGAAGTCCACGAGTTCCTTGGTCAGCAGGATTCTCATCCGTCGCTACATACTTCCATTGCTGTGGAGAGGAACTCTTGCGAATTCGTGAGACACGGTTGCATACATAAACATAAAACCGTCTGCGCTCGTTGGATAGATACCCCAGCACCACTTTGCTGTCAGAGCAATACATGATGTCTTCTAAAGGTAAGTCAAAAGGTAAGTAAATCATCTCTCCAAGTTCCACTGTCAGGACAGCGGCGCAGAGCTCCAATCTTGGAATCGTATGCCCACTTCGCGGCGCAACTTTGCATTTGCCAAACACAAAGCCTACAGATATCTTCTCGTCCACCGTCTTGCCTCTCAGGTATGCACATGCGGCTACTGCTCTTTCAGATGCATCACAAAAGATGTGCAGTGTTCTGTCGACACACTCTTTGTACGATGCAGACAGTAGACAGCGTGGAATGTGAACGCCATCAAGTCTTGTCAGATGATCTAACCATAGTTTCCATGTGCTCATAGTTGTTGTAAGTAAGGGATCATCCCAACTCTCAATACCAGTGAAGGCTTCTCTCATGATGAGTTTTCCATTCAAAATAATGGGCGCAATGAAGCCAAGCGGATCAAACATACCATTAACAGTGGACAGCAGTCCTCTCTTGGTCATCAGTTTCTGCTCTTCAGAGGCTTTGTAAACAAAGATATCTGTAGCAAGGTTCCAACTCAAACTCAAACTGTGGTGTACAGGTAAGTCGTCTCGGTCTAGATCAAGCTGTTCCTGAGACTTAGCAAGATCTGCGGTAGGAAACTGCAGCATCACTTCTTCACTGTTTGATGCGATCTTGTGTAGTTTCAGATTTCCCGCTTCTATGAGTGTTTTCTGGGTCCGTTTGAGGACATCTACTGCTTCGCTGACACTGGGAAATGATGCCAATCCGTCGTCAACATAGAAGTTCCGGGTAACAAACTGCTTCACATCCTCCTTGCAATCTGTTGCTACGCAGCGTCTGAGTCCGTATGTGGCGACAGCTGGAGAGGGTCGATTGCCAAAAACGTTGACGCACATTCTATACTCCAGTAATTCTTGCTTCGGGTCGTTGTTTCTATGCCAAAAGAAACGAAGAAAGTCTCTATGATGTTCTGCGACGTGAAAACAGAAAAACATCTGTTGAATGTCTGCAATCACAGCAACAGGCTCTTTCCTGAATCTCATGAGAACTCCATCCAGTCGATTCATCAGGTCCGGTCCTTGCATCAGCACGTCATTCAGGGAAATGCCTTCATGTTTGCAGGAGGAATCGAAAACCACTCGTAATTTATCCTTCTTCTTGGGGTGGTATACTCCAAATATGGGCAAGTACCAATATTCCTGCATAGGTTGAACAGTAGGAGCTACTTCAGCATGGCCAGAGTCAAAGATGCCTTGCATGAAAGTGACTAAGTGCTCTCGTCTAGTTGGGTTTCGTTGCAAGCTTCCTTGTAGCATAAGTGCTCGTTTCAGTGCCACTGCTCTGTTGTTTGGTAATATATCTCTGTTCTTCCGAAAAGGTAATGGTGCTGTCCAATTTCCGGTTGAGCTCTTAGCAAAAGTTTCATCCATCAGCTCTAGAAACTGAGCGTCTTCAATGGACTGTCCCAAGTTATTGTCATTATGTTGACGCTTGAAAATAGGGTTCTCATCCATGTTCAGTGATATGTTGTACTCACACTTGTCAAATACACTATTGCGTCCACACTGGTGCACTGTAGTTTTCAGGACGTTCACACTGTCTGGTGGATGCAAGTTTCCTAGACAAACGTTTCCTATGAGGACCTAACCCAGGGCTAGCTTCTGGGCGAAAGGTGTTCCTCTTGGTTCCGTCCGTTGGTCTTCTATGTGATGCGCCTCGGGCAGGTCTCTGCCGATTAACAGTAGTACTTGGACTTTTGGATCCAGAGGAGGAATGTCAACCCCACTGAGGTGTGAATGAAACTGAACAATTTCTGGTGTCGGTATTTCACTCTTCTCTTCAGGAATCTGTTCACACTCTGTAACTAATGGAAGCTGCATACTACACGAACCATCCATTGATTCCACCATTAGTCGACCGGCCTGCCTTCCACTCCGTTGAAAGGTACCAGCACAGGACTTTCGGGAGTATGTGGTGACTGAAGACATCGGAATCTCCAAAGCATCCAACAATTCCGGTCTGGCAAGCGTAGGTGTGCTCTGATCGTCTATCAATGCATACACGATGAAGGACTTCTCTGGCTGGTTGATGGAATATACTCTGACTAGAAGAGTCTTGGAGCAGGATCTTCCTGTAAAGTTTTTGCCGCAAAGTTCTGTGCAATATGAACTCTTCCTGGGTTCCTCCCCGTCGTAGTGTGATCTGGGTGTAGAGTTAGGCTTACTGGGATCCTCCCCGCCATGACTCTGTGTTTTCTTTCTGGATACGTCTCTGATGTGAAGTGCTGTGGGATGATTTCTCTTCTCACATATGTCGCATTTCACAAATTCACTACAGTCTGCATAGTTGTGAGCTGTAGAATTGCAGCATTTGAAACAAAAGTTGTAGTCTTTCAGAAGTTTCTTCCGCTCATTCAAAGTCAAGCTCTGGAAAGTCTTGCACTGGTTAAGCTTGTGTTTGGACACATGCAGAAAATAGTTATTTCCACTGCTGGTATTGGAATCTTCTTGTTGTGTTTTCACAGAGGTCTTCTTCACCTGAACACTGTTCTTATTGCAATAGTATTTGCGTCGAACATCATTCGAATAGCTGAAACGGTTTACAGCATTGGTAGTTGTTTCACACGTGCCTTGGTACTGGAAACTTGGATCATTCCGGATCCGACTCATTTCGGTCACAAACTGCACCAGGTAAGAAAATGGTGGATAAGTGACTCTATGTTGTAGATTGTAATTGGTTGCACGATTTGTCCACTTTTCTTGCAGGTTGACTGGAAGCTTGGCCACAATTGGTCGCATGCCAGTGGATGAGTCAAGGTACAAAAGAGATCTGTTCAGAGAAGGATCTTCCATTCGCAGCTGAACTTCACTCAAAAGATCTGCCAGTTCAAACAGCTTTTTGTTGTTCTTCACAGTAAGCTTTGGGAATTCTGACAATGATGCTTCCAGCAGGACTGGGCTATCATACCGGTCGTCCAAACGGCTCCACAACTTCTCTAAAGCTTTCTGTGGGTTGTTGATATTGGCCGTTCTTATGCTGATGGCATGTTTTCTAGATTCCGTTCCAAGATATTTGGTCAACAAGTTTAACTCCTCTCTCGCACTTGTACCAAGTTCTTTTGCAAGAATATTGAAACTATCCTTCCATGACAGGTACGTTTCAGGTTGGTCGTCAAAAGCAATCAGGGACCAGCGTAGAATGTCTTTCTTGTTCATGTAATTGGCTAACTCACTAACTAACGCAGGTTGGGGTGCTTCTGATGGCGACGGCATATACTGCACTGGCATGAGCTGCTCAGGTTGCGATGGCATACGCTGCACTGTTTGCGACGGCGTGACTTGCACATGTTGCAGCGTTAAAGGTTTAGGCGCAGGACTCCTGAAGGTTTCCGGCTGAAATGCAGGTGCACTCACATTCAATGAATACTTTGGCAGCAGTTCGACTGGTTGATCCCTTGTCGTCATGCACTGTTGTGAATTCTCTGTTGGTACTTCTGCCGGCTGCGAACTGAGGTATTTAGTCAGTAATTCAGTATGGTTACCGGTGTTGACATTGTCACAAACAGTCATCTTCCCACACGTTAAATTCATCTTTCATTCCCAGGTACTCCGCATCTGCAACAGCTGCTTCCTTCTTCACTGCAAGAACGTCCATCTTCGCCTTCAATATAGCTTCTTCTTTCTTCATCAAGGCCTTTTGCTCGGCGAACTGTAGTTTGGCTTTAGCCGCTTCTCTCTTCGCTCTCTGCCGCCCAAGAAGTGAGGCCATGCTTGATGCCGATCTTGCAGACTTGTAGCTGACGGACTTAGCGTAAGGTTCTGGAGCTGTGTGAACATTCTTTATCTTTTTCACAAAGTTTTCTAAACGTTGAGTGAACGAGACCCTTATCAGGGTGAGACTGGCCTGCTCCCGAGCACTGTCTTCTGTGTTGTAACGAACGAGGAAGTTAAGGAAATCTGTACTCAAACGTTGGTAGCTCTTGTACGTTTCCGACAAGCGTTGGGATAGGCACTCCAAGTCTGTATCTTTGGTTAACGCTGTCTTAAGTAGATTGTCCAGATCTTTTCCCACTCTAGTAAGTCTGCCGGACATATGGTCCACTTGAGTCTGAAAATACACCAATCCTTTTTCTGAAAGAGTACGGTGATCCGGATCTCTTGTAGTCACCCGCTCCACATCAGACTGGGGTTCTGTGTTCCCATCAGTGGATGCAGTAACTATCTGGTAGGTCGGAGTAGGGTATCTCCTGTTGCTCCAGTCTCTGACATGATGTCGACTTCAATTCCGAGATTTCTTACTGTAAAGCCTTGTTGTTATAAAACGCTTTTATTCAGGTTGAAATATATGTAGATCTAGTAACTAGTAAGAAACTGCAAAAAAATAAATAAAAAATAAACAATCATAAGTAACTTGCAAAACAGACAAGAAATATACCACAATAGATTTAACCTTACTAGTTTAACAAATTGACTGTGTTACATTCTACAGACAATATAAAAATATTTCCAATATGTACTTTTATATTATTGTAAACATAACATCTTGCTGTGGCCTAAACATGTGTTTATCTAAATAAACGGTAAAACTGACTAGATAATTCGAGTTGATAATCAATAAAAATAAGTCGTACATAATATATTCGACTGACTACGTGACGTAATGTAACAATGAGATACCTGACCTTGACCTAAACTAAATTTAGACGATGATATAAAATCATGTTATGCAAAAATACACAAGATATGTATATGCATACATTATGACACTACAGCGGGTGCATGAATAGACATAACAAAAGACAAATAAACAATAAAAGACTTACTCTATGCGGGACAAAAGTTGCACAATGCCAAAATATTATCCGATTGCATCAGGGCGCCATGCCGTTTTTGACTACATGTCTGAAATTGATGTAAAATATACAAATAGAAAACGGATACAATCCGGAAAGATACAGATCGATAACTACGGGGGACAACTCTGTGTCGTGACTGACAAATTCAATGTCGTAACATTACAAGTAGGATCTGTTAAAAAGATGTCGATAGATGTATAAGAACCATTTCCGGGATGAAGATAGGTATTGGAACCATCATTTAAAATACAAAGATTATTTTGATTTGCAAAATCCTCTAGCTTTTTGCCTTTATCAGTTAACTTATCACTACCCCACAAGGGATTAGGACCATTAAAATCTCTCATAATGAGATAAGGAGAAGGAAGTTGATTGATTGAATTGTTTAACTCTTGTGATTCTAATTTGTATTGTGGGGGAATATAAATTGAACACAGTGTAATGGTTTTATGAAGAGAAACACGTACTGCTGTAGCCTGTAAATTACTTTTAAGTTTAATTTCACTGTGTAAGATATTGTTTCTTACACATATAATTGATCCACCCTTTGCTCGATCATCACATGTGTCATAGTGATTATATAAGGAGTAATGGTTTAAAGTTATATTGTCAGATTGTTTTAAGTGTGTTTCCTGAAGACAAAAAGCTACTGGATTAAATTTGTGTACAAGTAGTGATATTTCGTTAAAATTAATTTTCAAACCTCGACAATTCCATTGAATGATTTTAGATGAATGCATTATGATTAATTAAATTTTATCCTTGTTTTGTTTTTTGATGGAGAGAGACTGTGGCTTCTGGATTGAGAAGACGACGTGTCCATCCTCTCCTCTTCCAGAATACCATATATGTTATGTACAGATATTGGATCTCTCATCCCTTTTGGTATTCTATCACTTTTTGTGGTTGTTTTTGAAAGTTTTTTAGAAGGCTCAGTCTTTGTCAATTTTTTTCCTGCTTGTTAATTAGTTGGTTTTGAAATGTTGGACACACTTGATTTAGGATGAATTTGAGGCTTGGAGGAAGCAGAAACAAGCTGTTTTGGTGAGGCAGTATCAACATGATCTTGAACAGTTGAACGAGAGTCATTTTGTTTGGGGGATGTCATTTCTGGATCTGTTTGGCAAGCAATCTCTCTTGTAGATTTCTTATTTAACACAGCTGCATATGATATATTAGGATGGTGAATACTATATAATTTCCGTGCATCAGGGTAGCTAAGATGCTTTTCAACTTTAAGTTTCTGTATTTCTTTTTCTTTAATCCCAACACTGCACTGTTTTGACGAGGATGGGTGGTTTTCGCTTGAATTCACACATTTGGGTTCTTCTTTGCAGTTTTCTGCTGTACAGTTTTCAGAACTACATCTGAAACACACTTTTCTGTTTTTGCAACGATCTGATGAATGGCCAAACTTTTGGCAGTTAAAACAACGTAAAGGATTGGGTATGAATGTTTCTACTTTCAAGCAGTAATATCCATTCTTAATTTTATCAGGTGGATTGGGGGTCAAAATCAAGAATGTAGGTATTAGTTGGAATATGATTCCCATTTTTCTTGATTTTAATGCGTTTTGTGAAAAGGACACCTTGAGGTTTCAACTCCTGTGTTATTTCTGTCTTCTCCAAGTCACCAAGGTCTCGTCCCTTGTCTCTAATAACTCTTTTGCTCTGGTTTAATCTAGAGCTTGGAGTTCCGATTATCTTAATGCCGCCAAATTTCAAGACGGATTGTAAAACCATAGACTGTTTTTACATTCAACTAACAGAGTTTCATTTTTCATCTTTTTAACTGGCCTCTCACCTCTGTCGGCGCGTGTTCGAATCTCGGCCGCGGCGTTATGTGAGCAAGTTTGCCAGTTTACTTGCGGAAGGTCGGTGGTCTCATCCCAGGTACACTGTATCTGGGTTCTCTCCTCCACAACAAAAACTGGACGCCACCAGATAACTGAAAAATTGTTGAGTGTGGCGGAAAGCAATAATCAATCAATCAATCTTTTTAACTGACTGGGCTTCTCCGATTATTCCTTTCAAAGTTTTGTCAATTACAAACGGAGAAAGTTTTGTCACAGGCTTTTCATTTTCATCAAGCGTTGATAAAATAATATATCTAGCCCAATTTTCACTTCGTTCAGTGTCTGACCCAGAGTCTACATCTTCCACAAGTTTTCTTTTGTTGTTTTTGAATGCCATGTTGAATTAAATGGGATTCAGCACCATTGCTCCCCGCCCGCCTCGGAGCGCCAACAAGGGCGATGCCGTCTTCTGGGGACATCCCAGCAAAAGACGAATACCAAGAGGATACAGCGGTGTTATACTCAGATGGACGTATCCACCCAATTGACCCTAGCCACCGCTTAGACGATATCTATATTAAAGTACACGTAATTTTGAATGTGTAACAAATCGTCTTCTGTACAAGACAAGAAGACAGGGGTTTTCCAATTTATTACTATCATTATTAAACCACAAAGAAAACATTGACACAAAACCAGTAAAAGGTAACGAGTATCTCTATTAAATAAGTATAAATAAAGTCCAAGCTAGGCGTGACCAGCAGATTGAACGTGCCGGGCCAAGCACGTCCGCCCGTTTAGATGAAATTAAGGCCAAAGTGGAGTGTTGGTCAATGAGCGTTGTAACCTTAACACCCATCAACCTCAGCCACCAGGATTCCCTCTTCCACCGACACGGGTCACATCCCACGGCAAACAGGACGCCTCTTTTAGTCGCCTTTTACGATCAAGCAGAGGATACTGTAGGCCAATTCTTATAACCCCGGACCCACACGGGGCGACAAAAGTGGAAGTCACAGACGAATAACCTGAAGGTTGGCGATGTGGTTCTGTTATGCGATCGAGACGTCCCACGCAACTGCTGACCACTTTGGCATTGTGCTTCGTGTGTTTCCCAGCAAGGATGAACTTGTCCGCAAGATAAAACTGAAGGTTGTCCGTGATGGTGTGTCGACCGTGTACACTCGTCCTGTGTCCGAGACAATCAAACTAGTGTCAGTGTAGACTCATCCGAATTTTGTAGCTAGGTGCAACTTTGTTAGATATAGCTCACATGTACTTTTATTCATTCTAGTCACAGAAAGTGAGATTGATTTGTGTTGATATTAACAAGGTTCATATCAAGACGGTGTAGTGTCACCGTATTAAGAATATTTTTTGTACGACTTACTTTAATAGAAAACGTTGTGAAAACGTATATCCGCCCAAGTATTAACGCATGTTTTTGTTGTGATTCAGATTACACGGCACAACAAAATGTAAGTTTATAGTCATGCATACCTTTATTGTCTGTATTTGAATTAATTTCTGTGGTGTATTGACTACTTATAATATGTTATTCCGGAATTTATAATGCTGTTTGTACCTCGGATATTAGAATCCGGATCGTTTGGGTTTTGCTATTTAGTTTTTTGATTAAAGTTCTCAACCACTGCATGTGTTTTTCCTGAGCTTGGAATTCGTCTCAATGACATGACTGCAAATGCAATGCAATGTCTCAACAACATTAATATATGTATGGCCATCTGACCAATATACAACAACTGGCGACGAGGTGTAAGTACGGTAACTGAACCATTAACATTTGTTGACAATGCCACACATCGGCAAACTTGAACAATTTGACAATTCGGTCGAATCATGGGAATCGTACGAGGAACGGCTGCAGGCATTTCTCCTTGCCAACGACATCGACGCTGATGTGCTAAAAAATTACCGTCCAGTGTCAAACTTATCTTTCATATCAAAGATTCTTGAAAAGGTGGTAGCGACATGCCTTGAATGTCATCTGCAATCCAATTCACTTCTAGACAATTTGCAATCAGCATATCGCACTGGACATTCCACCGAAACAGCGCTTATTCGAGTTCATCATGACATTACATCAGCATTAGACAAAAACTCGTGTGCCGTTTTAGTCATGTTGGATCTTTCAGCAGCGTTCGACGTTATAAATCACAATATCCTCTTCCACCGTTTAGAATATTCCTATGGCATATGTGGGTCTGCTTTAGCGTGGATAAAATCATATTTGTCAAATCGTTCTCAACGGCTCGCAATAGGATCGATCTATTCAAATGGGATGCATTTCAAATACGGAGTGCCCCAAGGATCTGTGCTGGGCCCAAGACTTTATTGTCTTTTTTCGAAACCGATTGGTCAAATTTGTCGGCAACATGGCATGGAATATCACTGCTATGCAGATGATACACAAGTATATCTTGTGTTTGAACCACTAGATGATTGGATAGACATAGCAAGTCGTCTAGAAGCATGTTTGGAAGATATCAGTGACTGGATGCGATCAAATCTTCTAAAGCTGAATCAGGATAAGACCGAGCTGACTGTTTTTGCCCCTAAACACCGGGTGAACGACTTTTTAACTTGTCAACTTTCTTTCGATGGCACAGTGGTCAGTAATGTTTCATGTGTCAGAAACCTTGGTGTCATTTTCGATAGGACACTCACTATGGAGAAGCAAATTAGTACCACTGCTAAAGCGTGCTTCTTCCACATTCGAAATATTGGACGTATACGTCCATATTTAACGAACGATGCCTGTAGAACGCTAATGAACTCACTGGTCACTTCCAGATTAGAGTACGGAAATGCGATGTTATATGGACTGCCGACAAACATAACGAACAAATTACAACGTGTTCAGAACACTGCAACTCGTGTTGTATCGAGAACTAAAAAACACGAGCATATCACCCCCACTCTTGTTAATCTCCATTGGTTACCTGTGCCCTTCCGGTGCCAGTATAAAATTCTTGTGTACGTCTTCAAATGTCTTCACGGCAGTGCACCAACGTATTTGCAAGACATCGTTCGTGCTTACCAACCAAAACGTTCGCTGCGATCAGAGGACTGTACACTACTAGTGCAACCTCGAATCCGCACCAAAATATACGGTGAGAGACGCTTGGACAAATCTGCGGCCACTCTCTGGAACAACTTGTCCAGATATTTGAGAGATAAACAATCCATGTGGGCTTTTAAGAAATCTCTCAAAGCACACCTTTTTAGACTTGCATACGGAAATATTTAACTCGCTTTTACTTCAACACGTCCTAAATGTGCATCTAATAGGAAGCATACCCCGAAACACACAAACACAAAACCAAGTGCACAGAAACCTACGTGTTACCGTTGTGATGGTGACCACTTAGCAACACAGTGCAAACATGTGAATACCGTTTGTTCATTTTGTCGAACAATTGGACACATTGAGCGGGCTTGCATGAAAAAGAAACGTGACAAAAACAAAGGACGTAAGACTGCGTTACACTACAATGAAGAGGATAAACGTGACAGTGAGAACAATGGAGAACCGCTTCTGCATATAACTAGTACATTCCACATGAGATCAAAGCATGAACCACCTATTACTGTGCGTCCTGCAATTGAAGGCAAAGTTATCGACATGGAATTAGACACCGGGACAGCAATTTCTGTGATTTCCAAGCGTGACTACTGTTCTAACTAAAAAACTTATTGAGATGGAATTAGACACCGGGACAGCAATTTCTGTGATTTCCAAGCGTGACTACTGTGCTAACCTTGGAATGATTCCGCTTGAAAAGTCAAGTGAAATATTGCGTTCATATTCTGGGGATACAATTCAGCCCATGGGGCATATAAAAGTGAATGTAAACTTAATTCAACATTAATTCACAAACAGCCAATCTGGATCTACTCGTTGTTCCACATGATGGATCAGCTTTATTCGGTAGAGATTGCCTTGGGAAACAGACTTGACTGGCAAGAAATCAATACCTTACGCTCATGTAACGCGATGTGTTTGAATGATCTTCTTGAGACACATAATGAACTGTTTTCACCTGGAATCGGAACACTCAAGCATATTAACCCCTTCTCTACCGTACCGGTCAATTTGACCGGTGGCGCGTAAAAACAGGACAACGCAAAAGGGGCGCCTTTACATCTTTGAAACCACGGCCATAAGACATATGAGTTATATATCATATTTTACAGAATCTCTTGTAGTTTTTAATCATGTAAAAATCAATAATGTAAATAGAGACATATAAGAGATTTTGGCATTTGAAATGAAAGGTGCTGTCGTGAAAATATGACGTTATGCATTGCCGCAAGCCATTTTTGCCTTCGGTGTTGCTTTATTCAATTTTATTTTTAATGCAATATATCGTATACCTTAGGAAAGCATACTGTCCACACTTTTAGTGTATATGAAAATTATTTTAATTTTAATTCCATTACACGATTGTAAGAAAATAGAAAGTTTCTACACATGTACATATTCTAACGCTGTAATTTCTCAATGTTTAGACAGTTCGGCATTTTACATGTATTTGTATATGGAAATTGGGAAAAGTAAATTCATTCTATAAAAGTAGAGACAATTTACTTTTCAATGAGTGTTTATTTAGGTTCTAATTATACGTAGTTATTGTATTACGAGAAAATGAAATCAGATACATGCTGTGTGGTTTTCCTAGAATTGCGAGAAAATAACGTCGTTGAACCCCGAATAGTATTTTACCATTTATGTTGGTTAATTAAATGTGTGTTGCGATACACTAAAACAGTATTTACGTGTGTAACATAATTGCAAATATATATAATTATTATTTATTCATAACAGAGAGCTGTACATACGAACCATTCGATTTATAAATATAAAACAACTGTTACACGTTTCAAGTAGGCTACAGCTAGGTCTATGTAGTTTTTAAAAAATGTTATACGTAACCCTAATTTGAAGGATATCCTTTCATTTAGATTTAGATATATAACATTTCTATTTCGAACAAACATTTTTCATTTGTTAAAAAAAAAATACATGTTTATTTATGTAATCCCGATCCGGGGTTTTCTGACGGTTCACAAGCAAACACATGTTTCCGTTTCACTGAAAACAACAACACAGCGATCTTACACAGTATCAACATTTTTCCACGCGTTAGTTACTTAGTATGGACAACGATATGATATCATCAGGTGAAGAAGATGCCCTGGATCTCCTGTTGCAAGATATAATTGATGATGATCCGAGTGATCCTGCCTTCAATGTAAACGACATGCAAGTTTATTGGGCTGAGTGACAGCTTGGGGCCATGAGGGGGAAAAGAGCGCGAAAATTTGTTTGTACCTCTCTCTTTTGATGGAAATTCACGGTTTATTGTTGTAATTTGTAGTTTCATGAAAGAAAGTAATCATAATATATGATATCACATCTATATATGACATAAAATCCAAAATATAAACCGATTTAGGCGATTACACCAAATTCTCTGCCCCCGGCGCGGCATTCACTGTGTTGCTCATTATAAGTCAACGTGCGTTCTTAAAAGGTTTATCGCCTAGAACATTTGTCTTGTTTAAAAAAAAAGATGCAAGCATGCTTAAGAATTGTTACAAAAACATTATTTTATCGATGTAATTATTTACATCGTTTGAGCTCTGGTTAATATACATTAGGGGGAAAAGGGGGAGGGGGGGTCTTGAATTTGCATACATCCACTAAACATTATAATCATAATGGTAATTTTATATGGTGTTGTTAGATACTTGTATATAATTTATTACGCAAGACTCACTGGCGAATTTAGCGAGTTGGAGGGGGATTGGTTGGGCTGCACCCCCCTAACTTCATTTCCTGGATCCGCCCCTGTCTATAATTGCAAATTGAATTCTGCGAGAACCTTCAGGCATCCTTATATAAATCATGACTGCTCAATTGCAATGCCAGTATATGTATATATATTTATATCAATCTTTTAACAGGGATTTGGTGTCTCAGTCTACACTGGGAAGTTCCCAGTTATCCTCTGGAAGTCAGGATCCACTTGCAAATCCAGATTTACATTGGAAGGATGGTGATGTGGAAGACACGGGCCCCGGATCCAAGGACTGCAGCATTTAACCCAGAGCGACAGCCAGGCGTGCAGTTGGGACGACTCTTGAGGTAGGTAGTGCTCTCGCTTAGCACCCACGTGCTCATGAGTTCACAGGGATTTTTCAAGGCTGTTGTTGGGTCCGATTGTCGGACCCATTCCCAACGCGAAAATGGTCTGAATTTTCCCTAAATATGAACAAATTTTCCCAATTTTAAACTTATATGGAACTAATTGAAAAAAGTCTTGCCAAGTATTTTGATTTTTCAATAAGGGTCTTAGGGAATGATGGCAAAGATGCTAAATTTAATATTTGCATTTTTTTTTCCAGATATGGGGCTAAAACTTTCCGAGCACCTATAGATTTTTTGAAGCCTTTTCTGACGGAAGCTCTGGTGTTCTCAATTTGTGTTGCCACCAGTCATTATGCTGATACGGTCATTGCTAGAGGAGATAGAATGTCTTATTCTTCCCACGGAAGTTGGCAGCCTCTTAGTGAAAAGGAGCTGTATAGGTATCAGTAGATCTGAAATATTTCCATTTTTAAATGAATTCAACATCATGTTTTCTTTGACTATTAATCATACTATATAGTAATTTTAATATATATCTGATGTAAAGTTCTCAGAGTAATTGCAGAATCTTAGACTAGTAATGAATTAAATACTGTACAAGATAATGATTGCAATCCAATGAGACTAAAATTATTGTGGCTGTACATTTAAGCTTGCCATAAGGATGGCAATTGTTTGGCCCATACTCTGCACTTCATGCCTTTGAGCAGAGAGTGATCTACTGAGTATATTGTGTCACACTTATTGTGATGCAGGGCGTCGACATTTGCAAATTGTCCCTTTAATTTGGCCTGTTAATATGACAAGCAAGGGGCATTAGGTATCAATGACCTATTGAGTATTTTGACCCTGATTTCCATAAGAACCTTTAATTTTCCTATTTTCTTTATGTTCTAGGTTTTTGGGCATCATTCTATACATGTCTGTCGTGAAGTTCCAATCTATTGATAGATATTGGTCAACGCATGCTCTCTGTCGGAACAACCCAGTACCAGGGATTATGTCAAGAAATAGATTCCAGGCCATTTTGTCCTTCCTACAAGTAACCCCACCAGCTGATATCAACAAAGGTTTTTACTTTTGTCAAATTTCACATTTTTTTAACAAGATGTTTAACTACTGAAACTGCATGTGACCGAATTATGTGAATAGCTGGACATTTCCATGTATCCTATAGCAGTAAATTTATCAGTCTCCAAGGGCACATCTTTTATGTTCATGTATATAATTAATTGCGTATAGTTTTTGCTATGTCTTTTTGTCTGTCTATGATCAAAAGAAAAACTTTCAATGGCAAGAGCTTGTGAATGAGTAATACCTCAAATTTTACATGTTTGTTTTTGGCAAAATCTTTACAACGATATCCTTTTGTTTAAAAAGCAAAGTTTTCTTTTTATCAGCTGAGAAGTTAACTCGCATCCAGTCCTTGGTTGATCATGTTCGAGAGAAATCCAAAGAACTGTACCAGCCTCACAGGGAAATAGCGGTAGATGAAAGAATGGTCGCCTCCAAGAATAAGTTCTCGGGTATCCGTCAGTTCATCAAGGACAAACCTGTTCGCTTTGGAATAAAGCTGTGGGTTGTTGCATGTAATATGTCTGGCTATACATATAACTTTTTTGTGTATCTTGGTAAATAGAACACTATTTTTACAGATAAGACAAAGGGTATTGGATTTAATGTTGCTTTTACATTATGTAAACCTCTTTTTGATTGTTTTTACACATCTTTAGCTCTAGGCAAAGAATTGCTTGCAAGGAAAGTTTACCTTATTGGTGTCTTGAAATCAAATAGTATGTCCATACCTGATGAGCTTAAAAATGTTAAGATGTGGGAAAGAATAGCCACTAGAGGTGATTTTAGATGGCACAGAGTTGATGAATTTGTTTTTGTCCAATGGAAAGATTGCAAAGTAGTTACTTTTATGTCGCCATTACATCAGGGCTCAGATACAACTGTTTGTCAGCGTACTATGAAATCTAGATTAACTTGGAACAAAAAAGAATTTGTACAGCCTGTTGTTGCCAATGATTATAACAAATGTATGGGAGCTGATGATGTTTCAAACCAGTTTACGAATAAGTATCCATCTTATATTAGAACTCAGTATCACTGGTGGAAAGTTTGTTTTTTCATTTGCTAGATATTATGGTTGTTAATTCTTATATTCTTTTTCAAGAATTTAGAAAATCACATGACAATCAATTTACAAATAATTCTTCTGTATTTGGACAACTCGAATTCCGTGAGTCACTAGCTATATCACTGATGGGTTTAAATGAAAA
Organism: Ostrea denselamellosa; assembly: GCA_024699665.1. NCBI lineage: Eukaryota > Metazoa > Mollusca > Bivalvia > Ostreida > Ostreidae > Ostrea > Ostrea denselamellosa. Next base: position 2,703,673 of record JAMZEH010000075.1, on the reverse strand, counting down.
GTGTACATCAAAAGATAACCCCCTTGTATGTATGCCTGAATTTGTAGAAAAAAGGAAAGATTGTACATTTTGCAATGCAGAGACAATCCTTATGAATAAGAAGTTTCCTAGTTATAAGACATCTGTATTTTGTCCATCATGTCAAGTTCCTTTATGTTTGTCTAATGATAGAAATTGTTTTAAGAAATGGCACAGTGAAGAAGGTGGAGATGTTAGAAAGTGTGCGGAATCATCATGCAAAAAGAGAAAACTATGAATTTTTATATTGTTTCATTGTATGAACTTTTCTCTGTTGTCAAATGTACTGCTAGTGAATGCTAAATGTTATGCAATACATATAAGAGGCCTGAAATAATTGACAATATCTGAAATATTTCTATACTTGTACATTTTGTATCTATACATAACCACCACAGGGTGATTTTCATATAGTTATGGCCCTTGGATTTAGAAAAATATCTGTACTTTTGTAGTTACACATCAAAGTTTTGTTTTGTTATGCATGATCTATTTTCAACTGAATTGTACAGTCTGTAGCTGTAATACTTGCTTGCAATACTGTCAGAATTCTAGTCATACATATTTTCATAATTGTTCAATTTTTTAATGGGATATGATATATATTATTTGGCATTTTGCTAGGAATTATGTTCAAACTATGTGAACTGTGTCATTCCACCTCAAGTGTTGTTGCTTAGCAACAGAAAATATTCACTTACTAATAAAAATGATAAATTAACTATAATGTATTTGTAGTCTTTGAATTGGCAAATCAGTTCATACTTTTATAATTTCCCTTTTTTAAAATCTAATCCAATGAAAAGTCATGATGTATATGGCTCAGGGAAAATACTCATTTTGAATTGCACTTACATGTCCTTTGACCTTGTTGTCCGCCTTACGGTCACACAATAACCTCGCAAAAAATGTTCGAAATTGTTTTTACATATTATTTGAAAATGATATGGCATATACTTGCAATTATGCCATGGAATTCTGTACAAACTGGGTGATATAGCTACAGAAAGGCAAATTTTCATCAAAATTACTCGATACATGTTGTTACTTAGCAACTGAAAATATGTTTGTCAATAAAAATGATAAATTTGACTGTAATGATTTCATAGTATATGAAATGGCAAATCAGCTTATATATTTAGAATTTCCTATTTTTGACTCTAATCCAGTGACTGAGACTGCTATATTTATGATTTAGGGAAAAACAGTCTTTAAAAATTGCACTTAGATGACCTTTGACCCCGTTGACCTCTTTAAGGGCACAAAGTATTCAAACAAATTTTGTTGCAGATTGTTCCCTATCAAATCCTGAACAAAATTATATGTCATATGCTACCCCCAAGTCAGGATAGATATTGCTTTAAATTGATCTAGAAGATGCTGTCATTTTGCCTTTAAAAATCTCTCAAAAGTGCCGGTAGAGAAAGGGTTAAAGGATCTGTCACCGTAAATTCAGACGCCAAACCTGTGTTTCTCAAAGCAAGGACTGTTCCGTATTCGTTGAGAAACAAGGTCGAACAAGAACTTGACAAATTGCAGAAAGACGGAATCATTGAACCAGTTGCTCATAGTGTTTGGGCTACTCCGGTTGTTCCAGTGATCAAGAAAAATGGTGATGTCAGATTGAGTGCAGACTACAAGGTGACTGTCAACCCAGTGATGTGCATTGACCAGTACCCCCTTCCCAAAATAGAGGATATATTCGCAAATTTGTCGGGTGGGGTGAAATTTTCAAAACTGGATTTGACTCAAGCTTACCACCATATGGAATTATAATGAAGAGACACAAGACTTGCTTGTCGTCAACACAATTGCATCTGTCCAGCGCTGTGGCAACGAGCAATAGAGCAAGTGTTACAGAACATTCCTTCAACACAAGTGATAATTGACGACATCATCGTTACCGGTCGAAATGATGAGGAACACTTACACAACTTGAAACTTGTCATGGATCGTCTACAGTCATACGGATTACGTGTGAATCTTCAGAAATGTGAATTCTTTCAGGATAGAGTGAGCTATGTTGGACATGTAATCGATGCTACAGGACTACACAAATCACCTGAGAAAATCAAAGCAGTTAAAGATGCCGAACGCCCAGAGAATGACACAGCTCAGATCATTCTTAGGACTAGTGAACTACTATCATCGATTCATTGACAACCTACTGAGTGTAGCTGGACCTCTACATGAACTTCTGAACAAAGGATCCAAATGGATTTGGAATTCTAAGAGAGAGAAATCCTTCAAGGATATCAAGAAATCATCTGTTCTGTGTCATTATGACCCTAAACTTCCTTTGAAGTTAGCCGCTGACGCTTCACCTTATGGGATAGGATCAGTCTTATCTCATATCTTTCCAGACGGAACCGAAAGACCAATTGCATTCTCATCGATAACATTGACACAGGCCGAAAAAGCGTATTCGCAGATAGATTGATTGATTATTTATTGCTTTCCGCCACACTCAACAATTTTTCAGTTATCTGGTGGCGTCCAGTTTTTGTTGGTGGAGGAGAGAACCCAGATACAATGTACCTGGAAAGAGACCACCGACCTTCCGCAAGTAAACTGGCAAACTTGCTCACATAACGCCGCGGCCGAGGTTCGAACGCGCGCCGACAGAGGTGAGAGGCTTTGTGATTTTGAGCCCGATGCTCTAACCACTCGGCCACGGAGGCCCCCCTATTCTCAGATAGACAAAGAGGCCTTAGCCCTCTACTGGGGTGTGAAGAAGTTTAACACTTACCTGTATGGCCACAAATTCACACTTGTGACTGACCACAAACCATTGCTTAGTATCTTCAGTCCAAAGAAATCAATTCCGGTTATGACAGCTGTACGACTACAATGCTATGCCGTGTTCTTATTTGGATATCAATACGATATTGAATTTCGAGGAACCAAAGCACATGGAAATGCTGATGCACTATCGCGCGTACCTCTACCAAGCATTCCTCAACCTCAGGATGAAGAGGATCCGATAGAGTTATTCTATAGCAAACAGTTCGACGACTTACCTGTGATTTGCGTACAAATTCGTAGAGAACTCAACGTGACCCAGTTCTGAGTCAAATCTTAGACTGCGTCAAACAAGGACACTTTCCTCAGGATTGTGATGATAATCTGAAACCTTATTACAATCGCAAGGATGAACTCAATGTTTACCATGGATGCGTCACATGGGGAAATGGAGTGATTATTCCATACATTCTTCGTGAAAAAGTGATGACAGAGCTTCATTCTGGACACATAGGCATTGTCAAAACGAAAGCAGTAGCTAGATCTTGCGTATGGTGGCCAAGATTGACAACGCTATTGAGGAAATCTGCAAATCGTGTTATGGATGCAGACGAGTCCAGAACGCACCGTGCCTCTGCGGCACCTCTTCACCCATGGAATTTTCCGCCAAAAGCATGGCACCGCTTACACATAGATTTCGCTGGAGCATTTCATCATGCGATGTTTCTCATTGTTGTCGATGCATATTCCAAGTGGCCAGAAGTTTTCGAAATGAAAAGTACCACAAGTACTGCAACAATCAACACTCTACTGACCTTGTTTGCATCCCAGCAGGAATAGTGTCCGACAAGGACCACAGTTTCGTTCGGATGAATTTCGTCTATTCATGGAATTCAATGCCATTCGTCATATAACCTCTTCTCCATTTCACCCACGGACGAATGGTCAAGCGGAGAGGTTCGTTCAGTCATTCAAGAAGGCAATAAAATCCGCATCAGGAGACTCCAATTGCATCAACAAGAAACTTAATTCATTCCTGTGTAAATACCGAATCACGCCACAGGGAACTACGAATGAAACACCCTCCATTCTTATGTACGGTCGAAACATTCGGACACGCCTAGATATCTTAAAACCGGACCTAACCACAACCGTTGTGAGGAAACAATATGGTTCCGAGAATAAACATTGTGGAAATGTTGTGCGGGAATTCTCATCAGGAGATGCAGTAAACGTACGCGACTATCGAGCCAATACAGAAAAATGGGCAAATGGACGGATCCATTCACAAACTGGACCGTTATCGTACAAAGTGAACATCAATAGCACGTTGTGGAGGAGATACGTACATCAAATCGTGGGTACATCGAAGGATCAACCTAGCGCGGCAATCGTAGATCAAGTCGTGGATACATGCATGGACCCACTCAGCGTTCCAACACTTCCAACACCTACGAGTACTGAAATACCGAAGGATCGTGTGATAAATCCGGTGACAAATGAAAATACGTGCGAGTCGCGTCCCAGTGCACCGCGCCGAAACCCACCTTGAAGCAGAAAACAACCGGACAGATTAAATTTGTGAAACATGTATATATGGTTTACTATCTGTTCTTGACTAGGACTGAATTGTTTATTGAAATATTTTTGTTTCTTGTTTAATTGCATGTTCATTATTACACAGGGAGGAGTGTGGTGTATTGACTACTTATAATAGGTTATTCCGGAATTTATAATGCTGTTTGTAACTCGGATATTAGAATCCGGATCGTTTGGGTTTTGCTGTTTAGTTTTTTGATTAAAGTTCTCAACCACTGCACGTGTTTTTCCTGAGCTTGGAATTCGTCTCAATGACATGACTGCAAATGCAATATCTCAACAACATTAATATATGTACGGCCACCTGACCAATATACAACAATTTCATTGAGTGTCAATGCATAATGCTGTTATTTACTTTAAATTTGGAATCTGTTTACTTGAAGTGTAGCTCGTAACCAGAGCGTGTAAACACGTGCTTGTACGAACTCATGTATTCATCTTTCTTTTGGGATTTTGTTCGTGAACTGTATATCAGACGCTTTAAACAAAATTGCTGTACATGAAAAGTTAAATACTTTATAAATACATATTCATAAAACTTTCAATGATTGGATAGGTGACCTCAGACGACCCTAGGAGTGGCGATGCCCGTAAAGTGCCTGGATGGCTCAAGATCAACACAGACAAGACCGAGGTGCTAGTAATATCCTCAAAACAAATGGCATCTAAGCTGCACATACCATCACTGCAAGTAGGAAACGATTCTATCACTCCTGTTGCTAAGGCCAAGGGAGTTGGTGTAACAATTGACCAACACTTAACCATGGAGGCACATATATCATCAGTGTGCAGAGGTGCTCCACCTTAAGAACCTGAGCCAGCTGAGAAGATATCTAGACAGGGAATCGTTAGAATATGTTGTCCACGCCTTTATAACAACAAAGCTGGACTACTGTAACTCTCTCTTTTGCGGCTTACCGTCAACGCAGATCCAGCGGCTTCAATCTATCCAAAATGCTGCTGCTAGAATCACCTCAGGCACCAGCAAATATGACAGAATTACACCTGTACTACACTCTCTCCATTGGCTTCCAGTTCAGCAAAGAGTCATCTTCAAGACGTTGGTGTACATAACAGTACACAACACAGCCCCATCCTATCTGCAAGAACTCATAACACCTTATGCTCCCTCCAGAATACTGCGGTCCAGTGACCAGAGCTTACTACGAGTGCCATTTACCACCTCAACGGTGATTCAAACTCGAGCCTTTAGTGTTGCTGGCCCTAAACTGTGGAACGCTCTTCCGTATGATATCAAAACTGCCACCAGTCTCTGTACCTTCAAATCTAAATTAAAGACTCATCTGTTCACATGCTACAACTAACCTGGGACCTACTACGATCTGTTTTTATATACCTCATTTCACTTATTGTATTGTTGTTTAAATAGCGTTTAGAGCAGTATGGACTTTACGCTTTACAAAATAAATTTATTATTATGTAATTCAATGCTATATGTCAGTTGTATGTTGAGTATATTATTAGAAGATACTCGAGACCAACTATTGTATCTGATGGATATTCCAGTGAACCCTCGACCAAAGACGTGACTCATCTTCGACGTTCAAAGGGCATCATCTCCCCTGATGTAACATTTACTTCAGATATGACCTTCAAATCTAAAAACGAAATTTTTCTCACAAATAACAAGTCTCGTCTTGCCCAAAGACTTCGGGAAAATGAATGAACGGTCATCCTTGCAGAGGAAGATGCAGATTGTCTCATCATTTCAACAGCTGTAGCATGTGCTCAGTCAACACAAGTCGTTGTCATTGGCGAAGACACTGATCTTCTTGTTCTCCTCTGCTACCATGCATCACTGGATGGATACAACATTTACTTCCCATCTGAACTTTCTAATAGGTGCAGGCACTGGGAAATACAAACAAAGCGGATGCTTGGTATGCACAAATGCAAAATTCTGCCAGTAGTACACGCAATCACGAGATGCGATACAACCTCCCGCCTATTTGGGATAGGAAAAGGTGTTGCTTTAAAGAACCTTTCGAAAACAAACAATGTTACAATGGCAATAGAGGAATTCTTAAAGCCTGGAAACTGTTGTAACGAGCGGCGAACAGATTATTGCTAGCCTATATGGGGAGCATTGTGCGAAGGACTGGATCTTCTGAGACTGCGCTTATACACAAATAAGGCTATCACTAACAATAAGTGCGTTCAGGTACAGAGTCTCCCGCCAACAGCTGATTCTGCGGCTCTGCATTCTACAAGGTCATACTATCAGTGTCAGCAGTGGATAAAAGTAGATGGCACTGATCTGAACCCACTTAATTGGGGATGGACAGTCACTGATGATAGCAAATGCATGCCGCTTAAAAACACTTTGCCGCCTGTTCCCAATCGTCTTCTGAATAGTATCCACTGTAATTGCAAGGTAAATTGTGACACAAAGAGGTGTACGTGCCGATAACATGGCCTAGAATGTACTATTGGATGTGGCCATTGTAGAGGAACAAGTTGTTTCAATTCAACAAGGAACACGGAGGAAGAAGAAGAAACAAACTGATTTCCATGGTCTGTTCACTGAAATTACCCCCCCCCCCCCCCCTTTCCAAAAAAGCCTCTTAAAGGTGAAATTATTACATCGAAATTTTACAATTTCTATTTCTTACAAACATTTATAAATGCCAATCAAGAAACTGCATTCTTATTTGATAGGTAATGATGGAAAGCTAATTTCCAGTTTTTGTCGTTTTTTCTCTTTTTCTGTTTTTGACCCCCCCCCCCCCCCAAAATGGTATTTTCCACTTCAACTGAAACATTAAGATTTTTTATATGTTTTAGTACACATATTAGCGAGGTCAAAATCATTGAAAACAATTCTTTTGCAATTAGTTGCAAGTTTGACCCTTTTTTGGGCTAATTTGACTGGACTATATAGTAACAACAATTCACGAAATTAATAGCATCCAAAAACGTTGCCCGGCCGTGTCATACATGTTATTGTAACGTGTCGGGGGGGGGGATTAGAGCCAAACCGGCCTCCCTACAACACTCGGGGATCGGGTCTGATAAGAATCAGACCTAGGGACAGAACTAAGACTAATGTGCGCTGCCAAAATATACAAATATGCGCAACGTATTTACAGACTAAATATATTCAACATATGTACACAACATGTAAAGAAAACATACTAAGCCAACGAAACAGCAGACAAAAACCAAGCTAGTGCTCTACCGCACAGACAGACACAACAGACCAAGACACAGGGTCTCACACTTTAGAAACCCCGTAAAGCGACAGTCATACACTTAAAAACAGTATGACCCCGATTCATCAACCGCCCTCAAAAGGCCGCGAATCCAAAGCAGGACAAAACAGTCCAATAACCCTCTTGCCTGATAATAGTCAGGTACTAGGAAATATAGAGTCAATACTCCCCCAATCTTCCCAACTCAAGTACCGATGTACAATAAAAAAAAACTAACTACGTCTACCTATCTCAACAGCGAAAAAAAAACCCCGCGTGCTCGGCACTCCCCACACCTACTTCGACCCTTCGGAATCGGGTAGATCAACGGGCAGGTGTAAAAGCCGGAATGAAGGTAGTGACATGAATAAAAATGGCAATATCTCCGCTAATACTCAATATATTTTTATTCGGTAAAGTTTCCGCGCACCTGTGGAACCAGAGCTAGAATAAGAATATATAAAAAATTTTGAAAAAAAACTATGAGGTATATTAAAAAACCCTGCCGGAATGGGAACCGACGTGATAAAATGCGCTGTCAAAATAGAGTAGTGGATCTCGATGAAATGCTAGTACATTAATATATTTTTTATTCGGTAAAGTTATATAATAGTATATAAGAATGAATTAAATGTAGTTTTTATAAAATATGAAAACCTTGAGAAATGCGCTTATTACACAAAGTTACCCAGGGCCCAGTTTCATGATAATTCCCTAACATATTTCATAAGATGTTCCCAAGTATAAGAATATATAAAATCGGTTGAAAAATATTAGATATATTATACCTTTCTAGAAAGGACCATGTGTGTGTGGCAAGGTGATCTGTTTAACTAATTAAATTTTCTACATATTTTTCCAATATTAGGTTGTGCTATATTAATTGTATGAAATTTATTCACAACTTCCTATTGGTCAGCTACTTTGTAGAATTTCACTCACTCTTGCTAGAACCGGTTAAACAACCTTTTTTATATCCTATAAATAAAAGCTACACGGGCTATTCTCGTCAGAGCGGGAAATTGTCTTGAGGATACCTGAGCTGTCCGTTGTTGCCACACTTTAAGGTAAATTTTTGTTATCAACTGATTTATTAATATGTAGGTTGAACTTTTTAATTATAAACTAGTATGTTTCTCTACTATGAAATGGCCGTTTTCCAATCAAGAACTGTAGATTTTGTTACCTTTTGAAGTAATATCAAAAGTAATGAAATAGGTCATATACATTTCAGTGGAAGCATATTTCATTATATGTGTGAATTTAAGTAATTATTTATTTTGTTGTATGTATAATATATTGGTGTTTGATTTGTAATTTCAGATCTGCCATTGCCTTATTCATTTCATTAATAAATTTATAACCGTCACCTGCGTTGCTTATGCCGCTTGGTTATATGTGTTTAGGTTGTAAGAAGGTGAGTGGATCTCAGTTATGATAATTATCACCCCCAAGCAGGCGTACCCGGGATGCGCTTTGGTCCAATTAATTTTTCCCCTCCACCTATCATAAGTCGATGCGACTACGTAGAAGCCGATTAATAAGAATATCAAAGTGAACTCTGTTCAAATTAGGATGATACTACCATTTTGCAATTAATGATCTCACAATTAAATGAAGGCTGCTCATGATATTGAAATAATTAGATATATATTGCCCCACCCCTAAAATTTGATTGGATGAAGGTTTTGAAACAGGACTATATAAAAGATGTCGAAAAGAAAGAAAATTAATTCTGCCATCATTATTTGTGATTGCAAATATTATCAAGGTGCTTCTTCATAGTGCTGTTTGAATATATATATCAATATATTGTTTATTTGTATGCGTGTGTAATTCCATTGTGTAAGTGTGCTAGTGTATACGTAAGTATTTAGAGTTTTGTGCTTAGTGAATTGGTGCTTTGTGAAAATGGCCGTGCTATTCGTTGGAGATTCGCAGTTAATAGTCCAGTCAATTTACGATTTCGCATGCAACTAATTGCAAAAGAAATAATTTTTTTTGCAAAGTATTCCTTAGTATCAGTAAAACAACATATAAAAAATCTAATTTTATCTAATGTGCAGAAATAATATATTTTGATGCATCAAATTTGCTGATAGCTCCCTTTGTTTTATGTCACCGCCGCGCTATCATAGCGTGCTTTCACCGAAATCGTGACGTATACATTATCATTACGTAAACATTGACCAAAGTCTTTGCTCGAATTTTATGACATATGTTCATACAAGCGTGTAAGCGCACCTTACAGGTAAATACTATAAATTTATTTACAAACGAGACGTTCCAAAGCTTCTCAAAAGTTTAGAAAAAGAAAAACAGGTTGGTAAAGTCACAACACGTGTCGTCATGTAGACGTATAGGCCTACTGGGTTCATTCAAAATTTGGGAAAGGTGCCGTAATGTAACGGAAAATAACATTTTTTACACTAAATAGTCGCAGAGCATCATTTCTTCAAGGTAAAATTAATAAGTAAGAAAGTGAAAAGGCTTTTTTCTATACTGCACTGCTTATTTCTATTTTCTATGTAAGGACACCTATTCGCGTTACAAAGCCATCTTTCTCGTTATTGATTGGGGTACACGGGGCGCCTTTTAACGTCCCATCCGACGGAGTAAATCTTTCTCCGGAAGTGACGCTATTAGTTTTCTTTAATATGCAAAACTAATACGATACCAATTTCATTTAACCTTTTATGTTGTGTTAGTAAAAATTTCTTCCATTTTAATTATATCTGTTCTAACCTTGTGTTGAATATGGAAAGATTACAAGACTGTGTAATTTGTGAATCGGGGGACAAGAATGGTCTAGTTTGTCTTCGTGGGAAGGGTTAGCACAGGTATCAATACTGCTGCTGAGAAAAGGGGTAGCAATCTTCGCACGCATCCTGGGCAATATGTGCACATCGAATGTAGGCGTCTATTTACAAATGCGATTGCAGCCGCCCACGTGGCGCAGTGGTTAGAGCGTCGGGCTCAAAGATCTGATGATCCTTGAGTCGGGGGTTCGAATCCTACTGTGGGACGTGGGTGCCGGTCTTTCGGATGAGACCGTATAAACCGAGGTCCCGTGTCGCAGTAGGAGTGGCACGATAAAGATCCCTCCCTGCTCAAAGGCCCTGAGTGCCGAGCATAGGCCTAAATTTGCAGCCCTGTCACCGGTAATGCTGAAAAATTGCTCAGGCGGCTATAAACAAAGAAATGCGATTGAAATTAGCAAATATCTGAGGGAAAAGGAACAAAGCAAGCCAATTCTTCCTGCTGATAGTACACCAATTCTTAGATCAAAACAGACCTTTTCATTCCGTGACCACTGCCTCTTTTGTGGAGAAACTGCCAAACTTAATCAAAGTAAAAGAGGGCATGATGTTTTTCCTGTGCGAACTCATGATTTTCAGGCTTGTATAAAATCCGTCTGTTCTACACGACAAGACGCTCTGGCAAACCAAATTTATGGTAGACTAGAAGCTGTAAATGATTTGCATTCTGCTGATGCCATCTATCATCAAACTTGTAACGTAAATTTTCGCACAGGCAAACACATACCTAAAATATTCTCACCCTCTTCGACGGAAGCCAAGAAAGGCAGACCTGTTGACAGTGATATTACTGACGCATTTCTTAAAGTGGTGAATTATCTGCAGGAGAATGATGACAACATCAACTGTTAGATCTTGTTGCTAAAATGAAGGACCACTGTGGTGAAAAAAGAAATTGTATGAGCGTTTTGGGGATGAAATCATCATGACAGAAGAACAAGGAAAATCAACTGTAATAACGGTACGAAAAACAGCAAGATCAATTCTTCAGAGCTTCTACAATCGGCCTAAAACAGTCGACCAGACATTGGAGAAGCTCAACATCATTACAACTGCTGCTAAGTTGATGAAATCTGATAACCTGTCCCTTCATCTAGCTTCTGATCTGTACCCTTTGTCGTCAGATATTGAATCACTTGAAAAGAATCTTCAGTACGTTCCTGAAAGTCTTCAAACTTTTTTGAAAATTCTCGTCCGAGAAAAGGACCCTGACTTGAAAATTGCATCGATTGGACAGACAATTATGCAGATGGCTAAGCCACGTATGCATATTGCACCACTACAAATAGGTTTAGGAGTGCAGTTTCATCACCATTTTTCATCAAAATTTCTTATTGATACGTTGAATTCCTTAGGATTTTGTTCCTCATATTCGGAGATACAACGTTTTGAAACAAGTGCAGCCATTTCGCAAGGAACAGATATTCCAAGCTATGAAAATGGACAATTTCTGCAATTCGTTGCTGACGACGTGGATCACCATGTGCGCACACTTGATGGGTATTGTACATTCCATGGCATGGGCATTATTGTAGGCTCTACACCTGGTAAAAAGGTTAGCAAACCGGTCCCTAAACTGAACGTTTCATCGGCTGACCTGGTCACTGCTGGGAAAATTAATATACATTTCTACAAGCAACCACTTAAATCGTCACTACAGATCAAATTCGCCAAAATTAATAAAGAACAGAAAGTACCAGATCCATCTTTGAGTTTAGATCTTCTTTCAAAGGCTGTATGGCCTCTTCGATCTCCAACTCCAAGTTGGTCAGGACTGATGCAGTGTACTCAAAATGGAGATTACCCTGGGAAGTCCACCATCACCTTTCTGCCGATGATAGATATGGACGCAAGCGATGTCATGTATCTACTCTACACTGAAGTTTGTGTCTCGCCAAGCTAGAAAATATGGTACAACTCCAATTCTGACATTTGACCAGCCTCTCTACATGAAAGAAGTTACAATTGTCACTCATGAATCACAGTGTGAAGACTTAAGCTCCATTACACTCGGGTTAGATGGGTTTCAGAAGCTTTCGAAAACAAACAATGTTACAATGGCAATACAGGAATTCTTAAAGCCTGGAAACTGTTGTGACGAGCGGCGAACAGATTATTGCTAGCCTATAGGGGGGAGTATTGTGCGAAGTACTGGATCTTCTGAGACTGCGCTTATACACAAATAAGGCTATCACTAACAATAAGTGCGTTCAGGTACAGAGTCTCCCGCCAACATCTGATTCTGCGGCTCTGCATTCTAGAAGGTCATACTATCAGTGTCAGCAGTGGATAAAAGTAGATGGCACTGATCTGAACCCACTTGATTGGGGATGGACAGTCACTGATGATAGCAAATGCATGCCGCTTAAAAACACTTTGCCGCCTGCTCCCAATCGTCTTCTGAATATTATCCACTGTAATTGCAAGGTAAATTGTGACACAAAGAGGTGTACGTGCCGAAAACATGGCCTAGAATGTACTATTGGATGTGGCCATTGTAGAGGAACAAGTTGTTCCAATTCAACAAGGAACACGGAGGAAGAAGAAGAAACAAACTGATTTCCATGGTCTGTTCACTGAAATTACCCCCCCCCCCCTTTTCCAAAACAGCCTCTTAAAGGTGAAATTATTACATGGAAATTTTACAATTTCTATTTCTTACAAAAATTTATAAATGCCAATCAAGAAACTGCATTCTTATTTGATAGGTAATGATGGAAAGCTAATTTCCAGTTTTTGTAATTTTTTCTCTGTTTTTGACCCCCCAAAAATGGTATTTCCACTTCAACTGAAACATTAGATTTTTTATATGTTTTAGTACACATATTAGCGAGGTCAAAATCATTGAAAACAATTCTTTTGCAATTAGTTGCAAGTTTGACCCTTTTTGGGATAATTTGACTGGACTATAAAGTATCTACAACAGATTCTGGATGATGACAACACCGTTAAATTTTCATCAGGATTTCGCGTGGAACAGATGTGGGCTCTTTCTGCCGGAATCGTTAGCAAGTTCAACGTCATCGTAATCCATGCCGGAACAACGTCCCAATAGAAGAACCAGAGACGACGCTCCATAGATACGGACATCTACTGAAAACCATCTGGGATGCCAACCCTACTGCTAGGATCATCGCGTCAGCAATCCTTCCCCGTGACCTGAGCTACTTCAAAGGACCTGCAAACGACGTGTATTTTCTAGACAACTGTAACAAGAAAGCCGCAATCATCAACGCTGGATTGGAGAAGCTTGCCTCAACAAAATCGCAGCTAGAATTCTGTCCCCATCCCGCCTTCGGAAACAACAGACGTATAGCGAACCGTAGGCTCCTTTCCAGAGACGGACTTCATCTAACTCCACGGGGGATCGAACAATTGCATGAGGACATCAGCATGATCTCTGCGCGCCTGTACCGTGAAGTGTGTGATGTGAGTGAGGAAGTGTCCGGTGTCGGTTCTTCAGTTGTGTTAGAGGAGGAAAAGTCTGTGAATGAGTGTGTATCCACCGCCTACAGGGATGCAGTTCTGCGAATGAAGGAGCCATTTTCTACCAACTTTGATGACAAGGATGCCTGGTCAATCCTACCGACAGTGAAGAATGTGCTCGTTAAGAAGAATGTGTGTGCGTCCATAAAGAAGAGTGTGCCTGCCCCCATAAAGAAGAGTGTGTCTGCCCCCATAAAGAAGAGTATACTGAAAGGTGGAGGCGTCGTAATTTATTCATTGAACGAAGTTATGGAACAACCCCAGATTATTGCCGCACTGAAGAATCCAGATCCTGAAAAACTTTCCGACATTCCGCCAGTTAAACCGAGGGGAGGCGAAACATATCTGATAAGCAGCAAGAACGTAGACGAATGGAGATGCGACCAATACCAGTGGATTAACAACGGCAGTTCTAAAGTGATGACCGAGGGAGGAGAAATCTTGCATCGTAGATATTTCAAAATTAAAATAGCTTGCCCACAATCTAAAAAGAACAGAAGAGCCATCGGATCGACAAACTTCACCCGAAGCGCTTATTTTATGGAATCCAATAAAAGTTTACTACTAGTGCGTTACATCGGTGATGAATCCATCTACTCTCCCTTGGCCCATGGCAACAACAAAAACAAAGAACAAAATGAATTTGTGCGTACTTGTCCATCCGTCTTACAACAAATTAAAGAAGATTCAGAAACTGGCATGCCACCGATGCAAATGTTTGATAAACTGAACGCGGCCAATAATGTCCCAAGCGGAGAGTACATCGGTGTAATGAATGCCCGTGATGTAAACCAAGTAAAGAGCATTTCTAAACGCGTACACAATAACCCAAAACTGACTAAAGATGAAATTTACAATTTGGTGTTATTGGGGTACCATTTAGAGGGAGTTATACACGAAATCAAATTTTTTCCAGATCTTGTTACCATTCTCGGTTTGCCAGAAGTATTTGATATTTTTAATCAGTTACTTGATGGGATAACAAACAATGCGTCAGAAAGTATGAATAACATCTTGAAATTACATGTTAGTGGCAAGGAACTTCCAGTAGATGGGCTAGCTTTAAGTTTACAGCAACTACAATATAGATATTATTATAATATTCAATGTAGTTTGGCGGGCATCGGACCTTATAAATTATTAGACATGTTTTCTGGCATAAAAATTCCAAAAGATGAAATTATAATTCCCCCAAAATTAATAGACCCAAGTAAAATTGTAGAATACGTTAAAAGCACTTTGGAAAGTTTGGACCCTCCCTGCGCTCCAAGAGACAGCGTTCCTAGTGATGCTACACAATCGCATAGTTCTTCAGAGGATTTCGAAGTAAATAATGATAAACCAAAACCCGATGCAGTTCGAGACGATACAAAACAAAATTTATCGCAGGCATGCTTGGCAAAATTAACTGTTGAAAATAATGGTGTTACATTAGTTGATGAGCAAGAAGCATTTTTGGTAAATGGTAGCAACAATAAAAAATACGCAGTTACTTATATTTCCTGAACAAACTTGTCAATGTCCCGCTACTGGCACATGCTATCACATCTTAGGAGCGAGGTTGAAAATGGGGGACAATATTTTAGATACCAAAAAAGTTGTTAATTTAAAACAATTGTCAAAAAATAATTTGAAACGTACCGAAAAAAAATCTGGTAGGAAAAAACCGTGGCCTAATGATTATGATAAAGATATAATACCCGCACCCGATTCTGCCATTGTTTTAGATGAACAAGACGATTTATGTACAAAAAAATAAATAAAACTTGATGAAATGAATTCGCCTCCAAAAGAAAATGATAAGTGGATCCACGGGTTAAACATAACTCATAAATCTGATATATTAGACCCACACGGTTGGTTATGTTCTGATATAATGAATAAGTCCATGGAAATAATTTCTGAACAATTCAAAAATATCAACGGTTTCCAACTGACAAACCTTGCTCCGGTATTTGATAAAGATTCAAACTCGTGGAAATGTAAAAACAAATTTCAACCATCAAATTTACCATCTGCACAAATTCATCACACCGGTCGTGACCACTGGATAATGTCATTTCAAAATAAAGATAATGAATTTTGTATATTGGATAGTTTAAGTAGTACTAAAAACCATACCATTAACACACCATCCCTTGAAATTCAATTGTCCTTGATTTATGGAAAAGACAAGTCGTCTTTAGAATTGAAACTTTTAGAAAACCAACAACAAAACAATGGTTACGATTGTGGTTTATTTGCTATTGCCAACTTAGTAGAGTTTTGTTTGAACGATGCTACACTTGAAAATAAAACCGAGTATAAAGTAAATAAAATGCGGGAGCATCTAGTAAATTGCATAGAAAACGGTCAATTTACAAAATTTCCACAAGAAACTAAAAATAATATTTCGACTTTAAAATATAAAACAATGAAAATTGGTTGTAATTGTTCTTGTAACTTTCCAGACTGGGTTGATGAAATGATTGGATGTGACTTTAAAGCAATATAAGCTGTCAAAATTGTTATTTTAGGGTCCTAAAATTTAATCGAAAATTTTGTAAACATCTACCTTCTAATACCTGATTTTATCGATTAAACTTTTGACATGTTGTATTTTTTGCATTAAATGCAAAAATGTTCGACAGTTGAAATTAAGTCTTCCCGTACCTTAATTTTCCCGACATTATTTCCGTATGCAATGACCTAAAGTTGAACTCATTCGGCAAAATCAAATGCACAAGCGCAATATTTCCGGTAAGCACGAAAGATGTCTGACACGAAAGGTTCAAAGCGAGGGAGAAAGCCGACTTTGGAATTTTGCGTAATGTTTCGAGCGATCCCTTAAAACTATCATAACTAAAAAACATACTATCATAACTTTAAAACATATAACATCGTTAACAATGCCAAAATAATGATGGTAACTAGAATTTTATCTCACCTCGCCGTCCATATTTTAATGACCCGGATACAACCCGATCCACCCCGATCAGCATCAGAATCATTCGTGTCAACATCGGTTATCTTCGGGATTGTCGCCGACGATTAATCAGCTGCCATTGTTAGGGTTAAACGGAATGTCGAGGAATATATTTTTCATCACGTAAAGGTGTGTAAACGATGCATAAGAGAGGAAATTCGATGCAGTTCTTTTTTCCAATCATATCAACGTTCATTTAACCTCTTTTAATGCCACTATAAAAAATTGCAATTTTGGCAGCTTATATTGCTTTAAAGTAGGTAAAAAGAAATGTAAAGTATGGAAACACTGTAGATGTGCAAGAGTGTCTGTGGATTGTAATGAGTGGGTTTGTTCTGAACACGAGCGTGAATAAAAGACATTGAACGTTGGTTTCGTTAATCTGGTATTGTTTTTAAAGGCGATCACATGTTTGCGTTATGAGGGATGATGAGGTTAGTCTTTGAAAACAAAAATCATTTTGTCGACGTCGGTCGGCTCCCATTCCGGCAGGGTTTTTGAATATATCTCATAATTATACTATACTGTATACAGTATTATACAGTAATAACTTTACTGAATAAAAATATATTATGTACTTTGGGAGATATTTGCATTTTATCGAGATCCACTGCCCTATTTTGATAGCGCATTTTACCACGTCGGTTCCCATTCCGGCAGGGTTTTTTTTCAATTTTTTTTATATATTCTTATAGCTCTGGTTCCACAGGTGCGCGGAAACTTTACCGAATAAAAATATATTGAGTATTAGCGGCTGTCGCCGGATAACTGAAAAATTGCTCAGGCGACTATAAATAAAACAAACAAACAAAAAAAAAGTATTAGCGGAGATATTGCCATTTTTATTCATGTCACTACCTTCATTCCGGCTTTTACACCTGCCCTAGATCAACCGTCCGTCCGTATTTCGTTGAACACCAGGTAGCAAATATTATTTTAGTCACTACAAACGAAATATTAAATACACAAGAATACTACAATGTTACTTCCAATCCCATCCTAAGAATTCACTAAAATAATGGAGTTAGAGAACTGAAGTCGAATAAATCAGGAACAGGTTAATTGTCAAAAATAGTTTTGCATAAATTTAGACTGTGCATGGCCGATGATCAGAATTCCGGAATGCATCCGCGACATTATTCATGAAAGTAAACTCGAGTCTTTAAAACTCTGTACTTGCTTTCAGAAATGAATTTAATGTTACTGCTTTTCACAAGTACTTTATACGTCAGGCCTGAAATCTTTAAAAACAACGGGAAAATCGTTTCACCAAGGTCTTGCGGTTTTACCGCGTATTTCTCAGCCATGATTTGTTGAATTCTGTAACGCTCAAAATGAATCGTGACGTCATTAGCAATGCTAACAGCACTCTAGTCCGTCTGCAAAAAAATTTACCATCGGTAATTTTTGTTGGCAAACATTGGTACCAATGGTAACAAAATCTACCAACGGTAACGTTTGTTAACCAATGGTAGTACTCTGAACGCACCCAATGTGTGCTACTCACATCCGTTATAAAGCACTGTAATGTAATGATAAAAATGTTTCTCGCATTGTAATAACCGATGGCAGCTTGTCATATAGGTAAGAGGTCGAAGTTTGTTTTGTTTTTTTTTGTACATGTAACACACAAGTTCTTTCAACGTTTATTCAGTGTTGTGTGCATTCATCAACGATGACAATGACAGTGCTCCTATAAATAAATAAATAAATAAAACATTTACAATTTGTGCTAGTAACTAACCGATATAAATTTGCTTGACCGCAATCATATATACAAACATATTTCCTATGCAAGGATTCATATGTAGTACGTATTTAAATACAAATGCATAATCAACAACATAGCGAATAGCAATTGCAAAATAGAAAAAGGTTGCGAATACGCAAAGTTCACAAACCTAAACAAGGCACGCAATATCCGGCCCAAAAAGTTGGCCACCACGACAGGTCAAGGTTAACTCAATACATGTCGACCTATTAAGAAAATAAACACTGTAAGTATACTGCACACACATATATATCACTCAACACCGTTGTGTCGCTGAATCACATGTATGTAAAACTCAATTATATTCTCCCATTAATAACTAGATTGTTTTTGTTTGTTTGTTTGTAGCCGCCTGAGCAATTTTTCAGCTATCCGGCGGCTATCACCAGTACCGGTGAAGGGCTGCAAATTTTGGCCTATGCTCTGTACTCAGGGCTTTGAGCAGGGAGGGATCTTTATCGTGCCACACCTACTGCGACACGGGACCTCGGTTTATACGGTCTGATCCGAAAGACCGGCACCCACGTCCCACAGTGGGATTCGAACCCCCGACTCAAGGATCATCAGATCTTTGAGCCCGACGCTCTAACCACTGCGCCACGCGGGCGGCTTTAATAACTAGAAATTTTTTGATTGTAGTAATGTACAACATATTTGGAAGATTGCAAGCATCTGCATTAATTTCACGATTATTTGGAAACATGTTGTTATCGAGTTTTATTTTGATAATAACGAACTGTCTAAGATATATAATTATTTTATATCTTTCATTGCATTTAGAATTTACAAATGTAAAATGTATTGTAGAGTTGTACAGGTTGATGAAACAAATGATTTTGTTATTCGCTCTGTCAAGGAATACTTGAGAGAACATTGTCAAGTTCTAAAGCTTTTGCGTAAAAAACAAAGAACACTCTTTTTTTTCAAAATTTTATATCCAAGCTATAATTATTCTCTGATTTTTCCATATAAGATTCAAACATAACTGCATGCTTCTACTTAACTTTGTTCACATATATGTCTGTCATTATTATGAATCTGTAAATCCACTATTCAGGGGAAACTGTCCCTGAATAGAGCTGCTCAATGAGTCCGTTATGAACTGTTGTGATATGTGTGGACTCATTGTGGCATTTATAAATACCGGATGAACAAATAATCAAACAATTTACATATAATTATGATTTATATAACGCTATCAATATGCTATATATATGTGTATCTATACCTTATTTATATATTTGTGTATGTTGCTTTATTTATGTTATGTCATTGAAATAATAAGTTGGACCATGCGTGGTACCTTAGGGAGAACTATTTATGTATTTTGAGGGAGCTTAGTCAGGGCCCCCTCCCTGGCAGCTGCCCTATTATGTTAGTTAGATTTTAGTTAGATTTTGATGATTGTTATAGAGTAAGTTCTGGGAAATAAAAGATATGAAAATTTAAAAAAAAAAAAAAAAACAACAAAAAAACCTAGAAAACATTAAGCTATAACCTAGTTCTATATACCTGACTAAAGAAAATGCAAAGTATTAAATTCCACCTCCTAACAGCATTGTTTAGCAAAGAATCTCCTATAATACCTTACACACGATAGTAATGAATCTATGCACTCAAAGTATTCATCGACAAATTATTGTGTACTTGAAAATGACAAATATATCACCAAAAACTTACACAACATCAGACACGTCCTTGTAGTGCAGAATCTCGTGCAAAAATACCGCCATTGGCCGGTTCTATTATTACACACACTGACAAATAACTGACCGTGTTCACAAGTGTGGAAAATATTACAAGAAATCATTTTAACCCAACAAGAGATATATTTACCAAAAATAATAAAATAATAATACTCTTGAAAGTCAAATATGATTAATTTAACAATAATAATCAGACACATAAAATACCAGAAATATAAGCATACGTAAAGCTGCAATGTCTCAATGGCGCAGAGGTTAACATCGACCGTCACAAGCCGAGAGTGCACGGATAAATTTCGTGGAGCTGATAGCTAGTTGGTTTTCGTTTATATGTAACTAGTAAAGCTTCTAAAGAGAAGCTCACTTGTCGTATGATATATAATTTATTGTACTTAGAGACTTTGCAAGGTGTTTCTACGTGTTACATTGAATTGAGTCGACAAAGGGCAGGATGGCTGCCACGTCGAGTGGCGGCCATGAGAGTGGATCTCACAATAACATGAAAGGGAAAAGACATTATTGTGGAGAGAATACCATTACAGTAAATGTTTTGGATAATAATAAGATTAAACCTGATAACATTATCAAATTTGTAAATGAACATTGTGGTGTAGGATCTATGCTCGCTTGTGTTCCTAGATCTGGAAATCTATATGAACTTACATTAGATGGAAAAGCCCCTATCCAGTACCTCTTGGAAGGTATCAAAATTGGAGACAAAACATTTGAATGCAACGAAATCGTACAAAATTCTATCATGGTTAGCTTTCTGCATCTTCCTGCATACATTGAGGATCAAGAGATCGAAGACACATTACTGTCTATGAACGTAGAAATTTTATCTCCAATTAAAAGGCGTTACTATCCAGGAACCAACATCGCTGATGGCACTAGATATGTGAGGGTGAAATTACCACCAAACATGCCTTCTTTTCCGTATACAATCAAATTCAGAAAAGAATATTACAGAGTCATTCACACCGGGCAGATGAAAGTGTGTTCTTTGTGTTATTCCAACGACCACTTGTTCAGAGCTTGTCCTAAATTTGTTTGTTTTCGATGTAAAAAAAAACAAGGGCACTATGCTAGAACCTGTGCAGCGAAATTGTGTCCTGGGTGTCTTCAATGGGATGATGAATGTTCGTGCAGGTCGAGTGAACAAGAATCAGATGCAGACGAAAGGCCGTCAGACGAGGTGAATAAGGAGGACGAAGAGGCACAAGAGAGGGAATCGGAAACAGAAATGATTGAAGCACAAGAAAACGGTGTTCGAGATGATCTCGGAGAAACAAACGAAGAAGAAATGAGAGACGATCTGGAACCAAGTTCTGATGTGAAGGAAAATGTGAATTCGGATGAGCCCTCTCGTGTAACAGAGGTCGCGAGTGAACAAGAAAACGAAGAACAGGAAGAAAGTGAGGAGAGTTCCGAGTCTTCAGCACCAGATGATGAGATCTTAATCAAAGGGAAGACAAAGAGGAAAAAGAAAGTGAAGAAAGGAAAAGCTAAAAAGAATAGATAGAATGAATAAAATTATTCTTTATTCATTACTTACCTGTATTATGTTGATAACTTCATGGAACTGTAATGGTTTATGTGATGTAGATAAAATGAAAACAATATTTTGTTTGTTTGTTGAAAAAAGGTATGATATTATTGGACTGCAAGAAACACATTGGAAAAACGAATTTATTGAAAGGTATAAACATTTATGGAATGGTGAAATAATTTACGATAATTACGATAAATCTGCTAGAGGAGTAGCATTTTTGATAAGGAATGATCTGAAAGGAAACGTTGAATTTGTTAAAGGTTCGAATGGACGATTTTTGCATATTAGGTATACGGAAAACGAGGAAATATTTGATTTAGTTAACATATATGCACCAAACAAGGTAGCAGATAAATCATCATTTTTTAATTATATTTCTGAAGTAATACCAAAGTCGAATAATCTTATGATATTAGGAGATTTTAATAATACTCTTAGTGAAATAGATAGATGTGGGAAAACAGTACATATGTATGATAAGAGTTATAAAGCATTGACTGAATTAATGAATAAACACCGTGTAACTGATTTATGGAGAAACAGAAATAAAACAGAAAAAGTGTTCTCTAGAAAAATGGTTGTTGAAAATACCCGTGTTCAAAGTAGAATAGACTATATATTAGTATCTAATGAAGTTTGTAAGTATGTTAGAAATATTTATTATGTAGAAACTACATTGAGTGACCATTCTATGGTAGTGCTTTATTGTAGATTTGAAGATGTTGAAAGAGGTCCTGGTTTATGGATTCTCAGTAATACATTACTTTATGATGAGTTATACAAAGAAAAAATTGTACAGTTAATAGAAAGAGAAAAACATTGCATATTATTCAACACGTCTTTATTAGTATGGTGGGATAATTTAAAATACAAAATTAAAAAGTTTTCCCAGTGTTACAGTAAAAACAGAGCCAAAGAACGAAATAAAGAATATTTTACATTACAAAACCAAATCAAAAGGTTATCGGAGAAAATAGCAAATGGAGAAAAAATAGACATAACACAATATGAAGCATCAAAAGGTGAATTATCCGAGTTTGAAATGGAAAAATGTAAAGGGGCAATTTTAACATCAAAAGCTCAATGGACAAATGAGTCTGACAAATGCACGAAATACTTTTTGAATTTGGAAAAAGTTAGACAAAAAACAAACTCAATCAAGGAATTAGTGGATGAAAAGGAAGTTATTAGAAACAGTACAGAAGAATTATTAGAAATTCAATATAGATTTTATTCTAAACTATATACGTCTGTTAGCACTGATGAAGAGAGTAAGAAAAAAAAATTGTCATTTGATGAAAAGAGAGTAGATAAAAGAGATGTAGAAATGTGTGATAGAAGTATTAATAATGAAGAAATTGTGAAAGCTGTAGAGGAAATGACTAATAATAAGAGTCCGGGCTCTGATGGATTAACTGTCGAATTTTACAAAATGTTTTTACCATATTTAAGAGATGTATTATTTAAATTGTATATAGAAATAGAAACAAAAGAAACACTGTCGCACACTATGAAAATGGGTATCATAACATTAATATATAAGAAAAAGGGAGATAAAAATCTTTTGAAAAATTGGAGACCAATAAGTTTACTTAATGTTGATTACAAGATAATTGCAAGAGTTATGGCTAATAGGTTAAAACTTGTTTAATAATACAAATACTTAATTTATGGAGGCAAAGACAATTAACAGTTCAAGGTAGGGCAATTGTAATAAATACTTTGCTGATGTCAAAATTGTGGTACACATTGTCTGTTATATCCATGCCTAAATGGGCAAGAGATGCCATACAAAAAGAATGTATCAATTTTATATGGAACTATGGTGCTCATTTAGTGTCTTATAAAACAATTGTTGGTGATAGAAACAATGGTGGATTGATGGTAAACGATATATACCTGAAAATGTTGTCATTTAGACTTAAATTCCTTGCAAAATATTCCTGTATGTCTAAAGAATTTGTATGGAAATACATTTTCAAATATTATTTATCCAAAGTCTGTAATTTAAGGGCAAATTCGGAAATATTAATGCTAAGATTGTTTAATAAAGACTTGCTATTCTTACGTCAGCATTATAAAGAACTTTTTAGTGCATGGTATGCTATAGAAAATTATATAGTATACAATGAAAAAGAAGATGATGTGTATAATTTTTGTTTATTTTGTAATCCAAAGGTTCAATCAAAAGGTAAAATGTTGAAATGGAATGATTTCATTAATGCAGGGATTACACATGTTAAAGATATTTTAAGTTATACCTGGATTTTTACCAAGTTCGTATATCGTTGATATACAAGAGAACAATCCCGATGCCAATGTTTCGAAGATCAAGGAAAATTACAATATTCTTTTGCAAAGTATTCCAATACAATGGACAAAATATGTTAAAGAAAAAGAGTTTAAGAATGGCAGTTTTATGGCTGATTTTTGTGTAAATTATAAAAATCAAAATATAGTCTTCAGTACATGTACAGTGAAAATATTTTATAAATTGTTGGTTATGAAAGTATTTCAGTATCCTATATCAAATGCATATTGGAGAGAAAAATTAAATTTAGATGACTCTGATGTTTTTTTCAAAAGATGGACTGTAATATGGGAGTCTTATAAACCGCCTGAAATTGTTAAATTAGATTTTAAATTATATCACAGTGCAATATATACTTATGAAAAACTGTTCAAAATAAGCAAAACAGATTCAAGCTTTTGTCCTATTTGTTTGTTAGAAATTGAAAATATAATGCATATGTTTATTGGTTGTAAAGAATTACAAGATTTCAGAAACAACTTTGTTATTAAGCATTTAGAAACTTTAATGAAAGATATGGATGTTAGAATAATTAATACTTTAGATTTTGAAAAAATGTTTTTTTCTTCATTGTCAAAAGACATAAAAAATGTTAATACATATTTTGTCAACTTCCTTTTATCTGTGTGTAGATTTAGTATATTCAAAAGAAGACAAGTGTTCATTACAAGTCAACAAAAGTTAGATATAACAAAATTTTGCAAATATGCATTAAGGAAGTTTATTTCATATAATTATTATCAAATGTGTGCCAAAGAAAACAGAAAAGAAATGTTCAACAATCTATTTTTATACAAAAACCCTCTAGTGAAGGAAACAGAGGGAATATTATTGTTTATTTTATGAATTACTTGTTTTCCCTCAATAATGTATTTGTTTCTTTGTTATAAATGTTTTTAAAAGTGATATGTATATAATGATGATTATGAATAAAAAAAACAAAAACAAAAAAACCATCGACCGTCCGCCACACACACCACGGCACCTCAGCACCCGGTTCGAATCCAACCTGATCCACTTAATTATTTTCTTTATTAAAAAAATTTTCTCCCTTACATACAATCTATTTTTACGCGCTTTATCAACAAGTACGTTCAATCGTGCCGGTTGGCCTCTAGCAGGAGTGAGCACGTGGAATTTTCGGCGATTCGAAAACGACCGTTGTGCTTTATGTAAGTGGCGAACTGAAACTGTTGAACTTTTGGCACAAAGCCGTTGTATATATGTTTGGTTTTTTTTCCTACTGTAAATACGTTTGACTTTGTACCTGTATAGTTTTTGAACATTGAAACTTTGACAATGGCAGCCACGTCAGGTGGCGGATCTAGTGATTTCACTTTTCAACGAAAGTACTGTCGTGAAAACACATTAGTTGTTGATGTGCGTGATAATTCACGTGTTAAACCTGATGAACTTATCAAATTTGTGCATGAAAACTGTGGAATTTGGTCCATTTATGCCTGTGTCCCAAAGTCGGGGAATCTTTACGAAATAACCTTAGATGGAAAAGCACCCACTCAGTATTTATTGGAGGGGATCAAAGTGGGAGAAAGGGTGTATGAATGTAAGGAGGTTGTACAAAGTTCCTTGGTTGTTAGCTTCCTACATTTACCAGCATATATTGAGGATGTAGAAATTGAAATCGCACTTCAAGCAATGAAAGTAGAATTATTATCCCCTATCAAGAGAAGGTACTATCCTGGTACAACTATTGCAGATGGTACACGTTACGCGAAAGTGAAATTACCAGAGAATATGTCCTCATTTCCATACACCATGAGATTCCCAAAAGAATATTACAGATGTATACATAATGGTCAAATAAAGGTGTGTTCGCTTTGTTATTCTAGTGAACATTTATTTAGAGCGTGCCCCAAATTTGTCTGCTATAAATGTAAATGTCAAGGACATTACGCAAGAGCTTGCAAAACACAGCATTGTGGAGATTGCGGTGAATGGGAACACAGGTGTGTATGCGAAGAACGCATGAATGAACACGAATTGGAATCTGAAAATATTGAATGGAGTTCTGACATAAAGGATCAGGAGGCGAGTGACGAGAAAGATGACGGAGAGGGTCAAAATGGGGAATCTGGTGAAAATTGTACTTCTTCACTAGAAAACAAAAATACCGAAACAAATACAGATACTGACTGTAACGGAACTCAAACGGAGCACGTTCAAGATTCTGAAAACGCGGGTGATGATAACGTTGTGATGGAAGACATCAATGCTACAGAGACTCAAACGAGTGATGAGGACACGGGAGACAACTCAGAATCAGAAACGGAGGTTGTTCTGAACACCACAAATGATAAATGAAACGAAAACGAAAAAGTAGAAAGAGGAGTAAGACAAAGAAAAATAAATAACAATGGGGAAGTTATTTCTTTTCTCTTTCTTTGTAATGGTTGTGATTACATCATGGAACTGCAACGGGTTGTGCAATATTGACAAGATGAAAAGTACGTTTAGTTTATTTGAAGAAAACAAATATGATATTGCTTTGCAGGAAACACACTGGAATGACCAATTAATAGAAAGTTATAAACATTTATGGAATGGGAATATTATTTACGATAATTTTATTTCGTCGTCTAGAGGTGTTGCATTTTTGATAAAGAATGCTATCAAATCAAGTGTGGAATTAGTTAAAAGTTTTGATGGAAGGTTTTTACATATCAGATATAAAGAAAATGATGTTATAAATTTATATGCACCAAATGATGCAAAAGAAAGGACGTTATTTTTTCTAAATATAATAGAAGTTATTCCGGATACACCAAATCTTATAATTATGGGGGATTTTAATAACACACTTAGCGATATTGATAGAAGTGGAAAAACAAAGCATAAGTATGATCACAGTTATAAAGCATTGATGGAAATAATGAACAAATTACATGTTGTGGATATATGGAGAAAAAGAAATGAAAACGAACGAGTGTTTTCATGGAAGCGTGTTATTGAAGGTAATCTTATTCAAAGTAGAATTGATTATAT
This sequence comes from Ostrea denselamellosa, assembly GCA_024699665.1. NCBI lineage: Eukaryota > Metazoa > Mollusca > Bivalvia > Ostreida > Ostreidae > Ostrea > Ostrea denselamellosa. The sequence continues at coordinate 2,676,486 of JAMZEH010000075.1, read as the reverse complement.
GTTAGTTTCACGTTGCTTACATGCTTTTGTTAAGAACATTAGGTATTTGAACACATCATTTAGTGACCACTCCATGGTAGTTTTATTTTTCAGTACTGACGAAAGTGAAAGAGGTCCAGGTATATGGATTCATAATAATTCTTTATTGTTTGATGACATATATAAGAAAAGAGTATGTGAAATCATAGAAAAGGAAAAGAATTGTCCATTGTATACGTCTTCAATATTAGTTTGGTGGGATAATCTTCAATATAAATTAAAGAAATTTTCACAATGCTATAGTAAGATAAAAGTAAAGGAAAAGAACAAGGAGTTTTACAGAATTCAAAATGCTTTGCAGAGAATGTCGCACAATATTGCAAATGGTGTTTATGTTGATATTGAAAGGTATGAAGCATTAAAGATGGAATTGACTGAATTTGAAAATGAAAAATGTAGAGGTGCAATCCTGAGATCCAAAGTACAATGGGCAAATGACTCGGATAGATGTACTAAGTATTTTTTGAATTTAGAAAAGAAAAAGCAGGAGTCTAATATGGTTAAAGAATTAATTGACAATAATGGGTTAATTAAGAATGACACGGATTCAATTTTAGAATTACAGTATCAATTTCATTCAGGATTGTATTCCTCGGTGACAATACAAAAAGAAAGTAAAGACAATCTTTTATCTTTTATTGAAAAAAACTTAATCAAACTGATGTTGAGATTTGCGAAAAGCATATTGACAGTGATGAATATATAGGGCTATCAAAGAAATGTCAAATAACAAAAGCCCAGGTTCAGATGGTTTGACTGTGGAATTTTACAAAATGTTTTTAGCACAACTCTCGCCTATCTTATATAAGGTTTATCAAGAAGTTGAAATGAAAGGACATCTTTCTCATTCTATGAAAATGGGAATTATTACATTGATATATAAGGAAAAAGGTGACAAACGAGTAGTAATACGGTACTGGACAGTCACCCACAGTCACTTAATGATGACGTCACACCCGAAAAACTAGGTCACAAGGTCACAGTCACTGACGTCATACCCAGGTCAAGAAACAGGTCACAGTCACTGACACCATACCCAGGTCAAGAAAGAGGTCACAGTCATTAACTCACAACGTGATCAACATGGTCACGTTTTTTTTCAACCAGGTCAGAAAGAGATCACTTTTTTATTATACACGTGAGTCACAGTCACAACGTGATCAGCATAGTCACGTGTTTTTAAGCCTTTTTCATACCAGTCAACATGTATAAAAAGATCCAAACACATCAGCAAAGAAAAACATAACCACTTCTCCAGTGATGAAAACCAAACCTCAAAAGACTATCAAGTAAGTTATCATGTTTTTAAAAAATCCTAAAAAAAACGACTAGCAAATGAAAACATTTAAATTTTATTCTTTTTTTACAACATACTTAATAAAAAACAAAACAAAAGAAAAAAAGAAGAAAAAAACTCATCGAACACCAAAAAAGTATATATACAAGAACATCCCTTCACCATTTTTTATCCAACATAATACATTCAATAATAACAGTCTTCTGATTACACCTGTACAATTTCTATTATTATTTTTTATTTCTTTTAACTACAAAACCTATGAGTACGGTAATAATCATTAATTTTCAAACAAAAAAATCATTATCATACACACACACACCTACATTTTTTTCAAATAATCCTTTATGTATGTCACTAACGTGGAGGTTTGTAATAAATCTATACTCATGCCCTCAACAAGATCGTTAAGGGCTTTTAATTCTTCCGTGAGAATGTAATTTCCAGACTCTTCCCCATCATTAACACAATCACTTGATACCCCCATAAACACGTCCTCCAACGGTGCCGAATATTGTGGTCCATTAATCGGACACACCGAACTTAACGATGGTTCCAGATCCACATATTGCGATACTGTGGTGGAGTGGATAGGTGAAGACAGGGTTTCAGGTGGAGAGAGTGATCCTAAGCATAAGGGTGGTGACATGGGTCTCTCTGTTGTTAAGGAGACTTTTCTCAACAATGGTTGATTAATCGGACACACCGAACTTAACGATGGTTCCAGATCCACATATTGCGATACTGTGGCGGAGTGGATAGGTGAAGACAGGGTGTCAGGTGGAGAGAGTGATCCTAAGCATAAGGGTGGTGACATGGGTCTCTCTGTTGTTAGGGAGACTTTTCTCTGAGTCGTGGAGTTCACGGATGATACAGGTCCAAGGACGATCCGTCTTGGACTACAATTTGATCTCAATGACGATGGTGTGGTCATCCTTTTCTCTAACTTTTTCATTTTGCCTGGATTAAGACCCCTGTACAACAACAACCAAAAAAAATCCTTAAAATTATGATGAGAGAAAAGAACAGAGAACAATTTTGAACAGAAAACAATTTTTTTATCCAAAATCCTTTAAGAAATATTTTTTAAAAAACATAAAATTATATCATAAAAAACCCATTAAAAAAAAACCAAAATAATCAATAATACCTAAACTCCTCAAACGTCTTAACTTCCGACAACTCAGGATCCTTATTCTCACTCGACCCCCGGTCCTTACTCAATCTTCTTCTTTTAATTGCTACCTCAATCGAGTCATCAGCTTCCTCCAGCTTTCTTTTTCTGTTAGAAACTGGAGGGCTATATGTACGAAAAAAGAAAAATAAAAATCAACAATCTAAAATTATTTCTTTCTTCAAATAAATAAAACATCATCAATTAAAAAAAAGCGATAATACCATTAAATCTTTTTAAGAATAAATTTCACATATTATTTTCACTAGCATATAGTACCTAATACTTCTTAAAAACAAAACACTAATTACCCCGCGTCTGGGAAGTTTATGCTAAACTTTTCACCCAGGTCTACCCACTCCTTCTCAAAGTCCCTGAATGACCTTGCTGGGGTGAAGTTTATTTCATCTTCCCTATAAAAAACACATGATATATAAGAAATGTCTTCTTAACAAGGACGTTAATGGACAGAGTTATTATGAGAGAAAAAAAGACAAGTTCTGTGTTAATTTATTACATTTTTTTTGCAAGAGTTACTGCTTAAGAAAAAAAAGTGTGTAGGTAAGAAAAAAAAAGAATAGAAAATTAATGAATATAACACTTGTGAAAAAATAAAATACAATTACCGTATTTTTAAAAAAAAAACATCTCTTTTTTTATATCGACTCAAAAAGCGTAAAATTCTAGTTTTTATTAAGGTAAGAAAGACAACTCTTTATCTCTAAGAGTTTAAAAAGATTACGGACTACAGATAAATAAAAAAAAAATAGCTTATATTAAGGAAAGAAGAGTTTTAAAGATATTACTGACTACAGGTAGATAAATAAATAACAAACATAAAAAATAAAACACATTAAAAAGTAAATAAAAGTTAAGTTAAAAGAATTAAAATAAAATCAGAATTTAGAATGCAAAAATAATGATAATAATAATACTATGTACTTACATCATTTTTAAGAATGCTTCTGCCATTTCAAGTTCCCCTTACAAATCTAAACTTTGATGCACTATTGAATGAATGAATGAAAGCTTAAAGCTAAAGTCAAATTAAGACGACTGATCTGAAGTCAAGAACGATTTGACGCTGAAAGAAAAAATACATCTCATATTTATACTTTACTAAAAATATAATAATTCTGTCAAGAATTACGAAAGAAAAACCGTATTGCGAAAGCACAGGATGGAATTATGTCAACTAAAATGTCCTCAAAAATGAGATTTAGGTTAATGGAAAAAACACGTGAGGTCAAAATATTTTAATATCCACGCCTTTTTCAGTACAAGGACGAAGAACCGAGTTATGTCCATTTTCCCAGTCATACTATCTGACACATAAGCATCAAGCTTACAACCTATACTAAACAACGACATGACAAAATTTAAAAAAAACGAAGATAAAAAAAACGAATCGAAGGAATTGTGCCTACATATTTCAATATTCACGCCTTTTGTTCCGGATGAAAGAACAGTAACCCTTTTTTTAATTAATCATCTGAAAAACAACTCATGACAAATTTTTAGAAAAAATATTGAAAATAAAAAAACAATTCGAAGGGGTATTCATCACACATTTTAAATTAATCCAATATACATACATATGTATACCATTCCTACGTGTTTTAATACTCGCGCCTTTTTTCCGATTCAAGGACGAAAACCGAATTTTAACTCTTTAATCATCACGTGTACCTGTTATCTCCCTATCTCATTTTCCCATCATTCTATCTGACACAGCAAAATAGAGAATAACAATACTGAAAAAAAAACCAGCTGTTCTATGTACTCAGCTTTTTTTACCCGCGCATTTTTTTAGTACAAAGATGAAAATCGAGGTTCAAACATGGCACTTTTATCATCATATGTACCTGTTATTTCTCTCTCTCTCTCTCTCTCTCTCTCTCTCTCTCTCTCTCTAAATTTTTCCCATCATACTAAAGTACTTAATTACGTTTTTACAGACCTTCATCATAAAGTAAATACCCTGAGGTGTGATTACGTGTACCTTTTCTCTTTTTTCGATATTCTGTAATGATCAAAAATTTAAAATGATCCTTTATTTAATTATATACTGGTAATACTCATTGGCGGATCCAAAAATTTCTAAAGGAATTAAGCATTCTTTTATTTTAATTCTTGTTAATTTAATTTTTAAATTAAATTTCTTTTGATTAGAAACAGAAATTGCTCAACTTCAGTGTATACTTTTTATTAAATATTATCTTTTTCCCTACACCTGATCTGATGTACCCTGATCAATACGGATTCCTTACGACATACAAAGAGAGGGGAAAAATGACGTAAAAATCTCCAAACATATCCGATTCTAATCTTTTTGTACTTGTCACACCAATCATATGGGGTTCAATTATCAGCGTACGGGCTTCCAAATAAGGTCATATGATGCTGACACTGCACCGCCATAATCATGGATGTGAAAAGTGTAAAGACACTGATCATTTTGATCATAATACAGTACAACAACGCGTATATAATTAGTAATGTAAGACAATGTATGTTTCCCGACTGCATCAGCATGGTTATTAACTCCAGAGACACCCGTGAAGTATTCGTTACCTCATGTAACATGAACCGAATCACAGTCATCGGTGACCCCTCCGATGTCACCATCAGAGAGTCCGCGGGAAAACAAACACTCTGTGGTAAGTCTACAGTACAAATATACATGAAAAAAAGATAAATATTAACCAATACTGAAAAAAAAGAAGAAAAAAACACTTTAAATATAGCATGATTAAAGGTGGAATAAATGAAAATCGCGTTGGGCCTTCAAAAAAAAATTTTTTTAACTCCCTTGTTTACATCTTATAGAACCATATTCCGTCGTCCCATTGACAACAGAGGAACTGGGTACCACCCACCTTAATTCAGTGACCACTGGTAAGTACTATAATCATTTTGTGTATAGAGGTCATTACACTTGTTACATCATTGACATAATTTGATAAATGTTAATGTATTGTCTATTAAAAGAAATGTTGAATATTTTACTGTGATCTTTATTTCAACTTGCTTTTTTTTATTTTTTCAGTGACACTGGAAACACCCAGTAGTACTACACCCAGTAGAACTACACCCAGTAGTACTACATCCATTACACCCAGTAGTGCTGAATTTCACCCCCACCTACCCCAGCAGGGGTCCACCACTCCTATGATGGTGACCACAAGTAAGTCAGATTCTAAAAAACATTTGTGTTTAAATGACCAAAATAAACAGGATGTCTATTAAAAAGAATTTTTCAGAAAAAAATCTTGAATATTTTAGTGTTTATTTATGTCATCCTTTTTTGTTTCTTTTGCTAGCATTGGAAACACCCAGCAGTACTACACCCAGTAGAACTACACCCACTACACCCAGTAGTGCTACATCCACTACACCCAGTAGAACTACATCCACTACACCCAGTAGTGCTGCACCCACTACACCCAGTAGTGCTGAACTTCACCCCGACCTAGCCCAGCAGGGTTCCACCACTCCTATGATGGTGACCACAAGTAAGTCAGATTCTATAAAACATTTGAATGTGTTTTTAAAACTTGTAATGTGATGACAAAAAAAAAGAGATGGATATCTATTAGATGAAATATTTTACCAGAATACTTAGTACCTAAGGTTTTTTAACTCTGAGGGTTATTTTTTCCTGCAACACCTACAGCGACACGGGACCTAACTTTAAAAAAAGAGTATGTAATGACAACAAAGAACGTCTATGAAAAAAGAACAATTTAGAAAATACTTGAATATTTTGGTGTTTTATTTTTTCAGATCCTATATCCAGACTTTGGAATATGTGGAACCATACTATCAGAGGAGATCCAGATGATGATGACTTGAGTGAAAAAGCCTGGGGTAATCTAACAGATTATCTTAATTTAGGAATTAGTTCTTTGACCTTGATATGTCTAATATTATTCAAAACTAAATGTTGTAATAAAATATATTAAAGAAAATTACTTAACAGGAATAAGAATCCTATCTTCAGAAGACCAATTTCAACTGATTTTGTATTACATGAAAATAATCAATTTCAATGTAATTCTGATGATGATGAATTATAAAATTCAAAAGTGAAATCTGTGGACACAATATTTTGCAATATATTTTACAAAGAAAACTACATGAATCAGACTAGAAGACATTTGAAATTATAAAAAGATTTTATTTTAATATTGTATTTAATGTAAGTTTATTTTGTACTAGGTTTTTTAGTGTGGGCATTGATAACGACCTTGGGGATGATCCTGGTATATTTAAGAAAACAACTTAGGAAGTGCACTGCAACGCTCTGTACCCAGAACACCGACCCACCGGACACACCAGCAAACACAAGCCAATTCCCGCTGCTTGCCTTCCATACCCCACCCTCCTCTCCTGCTCCTCCCCTCCCTGTTGAGACGGCTACTCCCCCTCCACCACCTGTTGAGACGGCTACTCCCCCTCCACCACCTGTTGAGACGGCTACTCCCCCTCCACCACCTGTTGAGACGGCTACTCCCCCTCCACCACCTGTTGAGAAGGCTACTCCCCCTCCACCACCTGTTGAGAGGGCTACTCCCCCTCCACCACCTGCTGAAACATCCCCCATATCCTCCAGAACCCGATCTAGTTACAAGAAACTCTAGAAAGTTGGAACACCTTTTTTGTTAAAAAGATTCCTGACAGAAGGAACTTTTTTTTCTTGTAATTCAAGAAACTGTAGAAAGCTGGAACACCCTTTTTTTTTGTTAAAAAAGATTCCTGGCAGAAGGAACTTTTTTTTGTAATTACAAAAGTGTTTTTATGTCTTAAAAATTGTCGACAAAATGATACAGTTATAATTACCGACAAAACTTCAACAATTTTTTTTTCTCAAGTATATAATCTTTTCTTTACTAATTTTTATTTTTAAAAAAAAATGTTATTTTTTGTTGGCATTTTTTTTGCTTTATGAAAAAAAATTTCGACAAAAAAAGATAAACCAAACTTTTTTTTTAATTTTGTCTTTTTTATTTTAAAAAAAAAAATGATATCTGGTTAAAAAATACATCTGGTAAAAAGAAACATTTGTTATGTAAACCTAATAGGATACAAATTAAGAGACACTAGGTGTGCATTTCGACTACTTAAGTCTCTTCAGTATCACACTTGACTATTTTTTTTTTTTAAATTTTGTCAACAATTTTTTTTTTAAAATATACTCTGGGGTTGTTTTTTACCAGTGTAAAACTATGTTAATTTTTTGCTATGATTATATATCAGGGTAAAAATATACCTCCCTTTTATGTTGCGTGTGTAAAAGAAATTTAAATTTGTTGGTATATTCTTTTATGTATACAATTATTTTGTTCGAATATTTTAAGGTTGTCTTTTTTTATAAGCTAGTCTAAAAAAAATGTTACATTGTATATCTTTTTTTGAGTGTTGTACCTAGTGTTTTTACATTCCATATCAAGGGTGAAAATAGTGTTGGAGACAAAAAAAGTTGCATTCTTTTTTTTTACACATCAAATAGTTACAGTTTGAAAATGCTTATTTTTTACACAACAAAATGTTAAAAAAGGTTTGTGATTTTTAATTTTTTGATACATCGAGTATGTGTACTTGAAATGTTTAAAGATTTTATACAATATAAACAGGTTTATATCCAGACGAGTAATTAGTGGATTTTTTTTATTTTTTCACAAACCCTATAAAAAATGACTAGATATAACAATCATCTTTTTTTTTAAAAGGAAGGACTCTAATTTTCTTAGCATGAAGCATAAACTACCCCCCAAACCAGGCCATATTGTATAATCTCCTAAGAAATTAGTGTCATTTCTTGATTCAGGTATATGGATTATCGTAAAGAAAAGAAAAAAAGGTTTCCATATATTATACTTGTGTTACAAACCAGTTGTAAACTGTAAAAGTCATCCCATCTCGCAAAAAAAAAATTGTAGGTGGTTGTTACATCAAGTCATTTCACAGGGTTTATGTAAAAAAAAATATAGATGGTTATTACATCTAATAATTTTCACAGGGGTTTTTTTTGTGAATGAAACATTCCTTATGTTTAAATACCTCAGAAAAGAAAAAAAGGTGTGTAAATTATCTATGCATAAAATATGACATGTATTGACCTCATCAGAAGAATTTCTGGTTGTTTTATGAATTTTATGCTTATACTTTATAATGTTTGTTACATCTAGTAAATTTTTACAAAGTATGTAAAAAAAATTATAGTTGGTTATTGCATTAAGTCATTTCACAGGGTTTGTGAAAGTTGCATTAAGTCATTTCACAGGGTTTATGAAAGAATTTTTTATTCGCAGGTTTTTTTTGTGAATGAAGCATTCCTCATGTTTAAATACCTCAGAGAAATTGTTGTTACACCTTGTCATTTTTTACGGGTTGTATTTTTTTTGTAAAAATGAAGCAATACTCAGGTACAAAATACGTGTAATTTTACCTTAATTTGGTGCATCTTTTCTTTTTAAATAGTATCTTTTGATATATGATCATTGTATCTTCAAGCAAAAAACTTGAAAAAGGATGTATATTTTGTTAATTGTTTGTTTCTACATTTTGATTATATATGTATATATATATATGAATAAAAAAAAAGAGATTTTTTTCTTCACCAATTTTGATTTTGTCTTTTTTTAAAAAAAAACTATTTTGTAATACCTACTGATAAAAGGAATGTGGCAAATATCAGGGTAAGGAAGAAAATAATATTCTTATTTTTTTTATTATATTTTTGTTGTTTTTTTTTAGTTTAAGAAAAAAAGACAATGGCAGAAGATAATCATCTAAAGGAGATTTTGGGTTCCTTGACGGATGCCGATAGTGTAAATTTATTTGCCTCGATTCATGGTCTCACTGGTCACGAGGAAGTGGAAAATCGTCTGAAAGAACTGTGGGAAAGTCATATTGATGAATTATGGCAGGAAGTCTTGGAGACGATCGAGAGTGATGTTCCATCAAAACGACTAAAACTTCAGGAACCCGCCTCCACCAGTTCTATACAACAAGGGGGCGGACAAACAATGTCCGAGGGTAAAAAACCGTACTACATTTGGAAAAAAGACTCGCGGACATTTAAAAAAAACACGGCCACAGAAACGACTTTCAAACTAAAATTTAATGAGCAGTGGACCGGTGAAAAATTGATAGATATTTATGACAAGGTACATGATATGTTTGATGATGTGTTGGCAGAAGCCAAGGGAGACGACTCTGATTTAGGCAGAGTTGTAATTCAACATCCTCAATTGAATAATGCTATTGTGGTCTCTCTCCGAAAATGGGAGGATTTAAATGCTGATACGGTGATGTCTGAGGTCACAAAAGTCTTAAATTCAAACGAAGATGTACCTGTAGACGGTGACCTGCTTGTGACGATAGGATCCATTGATATGCCAAAAGGTGGGGGTGGAAATAAATTACCCATCACCACCTTAACTGGACCCGGAAATAGTCTAGTTAGAAAATACTCGATCTTTGAGGTACAGAATGACAATAATCTCTGCATGGCCATTGCTATCGGGCTTTGCTTTTTGAAAACGTGTAAAAAAGTAGATTCAAATACGTGGGCTACATTGATAAAAAATGAGTCAGGAACAACCTTTGAATTAGCTCTGAAATACCAAACCGTCCCCAAAACGTATTATGATAATATTCTGAAGAGGAGAAGGAAAAAAATGCAAACTAAAATGGCTCTAGAGCTGTGTCACATGGCAGGTGTACCCACACACAGGTATTTGGGGTTAAATGACATTGACCCGTTTGAGACGTTATTAAGCGCAAACATATACGTAGTCTCATCACGAGTGGGGAACAAATTCATCAGAGTAAGGGAGAGCACTCACAAATCTAACCTTTACTTGTACCATGTGGAGGTAGACGAGGAAAAGCATTGGCACGGTATTGCCAACATACAAGGTTTTTTTCAGGGGTCTTATTTTTGTTCCACTTGTCTGAAATCATACGACCACAAGCATAAACACAAATGTTCCACCTATTGTGATGTGTGTTTAAGTCATGATTGCCTTGAGACTGAAAGCCAACTAGGATGTCGGTCTTGCGGGAGAATTTGTAGATCACCAGCTTGCTTTCAACGACACCAAGAGACCTTAATAACCATGACAGATCGAGTTCTTCCCCCTTGTAAGCAATTTTACCAGTGTAAAAAGTGTAGAATTACTTTACAATACAGCAACCGAACACCTGATCAACACGTTTGCCACGAATGGCAGTGTTCCAATTGCAAAGAGTATTTTATTGGACAACATCTCTGCTTTCAAAAAGCTCATCAGTCTACACTTGACAAAAGGCAAAAACGATTTGTTTTCTATGACTTTGAAACACGTCAAGATGAGATTTTCAACTGTGATCGAGGGTATTACCCTCCCTCTATCAGATGTCGTCAATGTGTAAGAAAAGAGCACAAGTGTGCTAGTTGTAAACTCTGTCAAAACTGTCAGGATGTATCTTGCGGTCTACCCCAACATAAAGTTAATTTTGCCGTCATACAGTCCTGCTGCCATGTCTGTGAAAATAAAGAATTGCAAACGGATTCGACGTGCAATAATTGCGGAATACGATGCGAGCAATGCTCTCAAATGGAAAAATCACGGTTTCTATACCCACCCTGTCCTGGTACGTGTGGATATAGGGAAAGGGTATTTCGTGGAGATGATGCAGCGGAACAATTTTGCTCTTACTTTATCAAACACTGTAAAAACACGATCTTCATAGCTTACAATTCCAAGAGCTTTGATTGTTACCCTATTTTAGAATGTCTGATCAACCGTCATTCAATTCGTCCGTCCAAAATTATGTATAATGGATCGAAAATCATGTATATGCATATAAGCCAAAAATTAAATTTGACATTTCTGGATTCCTTGAACTTTCTTCCCATGAAATTAGCCAAGATTCCAGACGCCTTTGGATTAAAAGAACTCAGGAAAGGTTATTTTCCACATTTATTTAACAGGAGAGAAAATCAAACCTACGTGGGTCCCTATCCGGATTTACACTATTATGGTTATGATTACATGTCCGTCTCCGATAGAAAAAAGCTTGCCACATGGCACGAAACTAAAATGTGTGAACAGTTCCACTTTCAAGAAGAAATACTACAATACTGTCGTTCTGATGTCGATATCTTGAGGCGAGGGTGTATGGCATTTAGGAATATGATGATCAAGGCCACTACAATAGAAACTCGCTTGGTACATCCAGACGGCACGGAAGAGACGTCCACCACACACGGTGTTGATCCGTTTGACTACGTCACAATAGCCAGTGTATGTATGGGGATCTTTAAGACCCTCTTTCTGAGTGAGGAAAAAAAGGTTGAAATCATCCAAGATTCGGGTTGTACTTGGCACGATATCCACTACAAGGAAGGAGTACAGGGTCTGTACTTGGACCACAGATGGATGTCATTGTCCGACTTGAAAAAACACGATAACCTACGAGTCGGGAGACAAACATTTACAACTCCGATTGCCATTGTCCCTTCAACTGGATACACCAGTAGAGATAATTACAGCAAAGTCTCAATCCAGTGGTTAGAGTGGCTTATGGAGAAAAGTAAACACAGAGGAAAACCGATATTTATTCAACATGCGCTCAACAAGGGAGAATACCGTATACCAGGCACCAACTACAGATGCGATGGATTCATAGAAAAAGAGAGCGGAAAAGGCACCATTTACGAGTTCTATGGGTAAATATTACATCACATGAAAACAATTTTAGAAATAAATTTGCTCCCTGCTTACCCCTAAAAAAGGGGAGGGGGCGGCCGCGCACCGGTAACCTATGTATACAGTAATATTTTTTTCTTTTTTTATAGCTGTGCCTATCACGGTTGCTTATCGTGTTTTAACCACGATCGGTTTACCATTAAACATCCATCTACGAACCAGTCGATTCATGAATTATACGACATGACCAAGCGACGGGAAAAAGAGCTGAAAGCTCTTGGTTATGATCTGGTCGTTATATGGGAACACGACTTTGACTACCAGTTAAAGAAAAACCCGGCATTAAGACAATTCGTCTCCACCTTGGATCTCCAAGATAGATTAGATCCGCGGGACAGTTTTTTCGGAGGTCGGACAAATGCTGTGAAGTTACATTATAAAACCACCGAGAATGAAACCATCCAATATTACGATTTCACGAGTCTCTACCCTTGGACGAATAAGTATTGCCGATACCCCGTGGGTCACCCGACCATCATCACAGAGGATTTCAAGGACTTGTCTGAATATTTCGGTGTGGCAAAGGTGACCGTACTACCGCCCCGTGGATTGTACCATGCCTGTCTTCCGTATTTATCCAAACAAAAACTAAAATTTCCCCTGTGTAAAAAATGTGCTGACACTGAAAATCAGAATGAATGTCATTGTTCAATGCATGAAAGATCCATTACGGGTACCTGGTGTACGCCAGAAATCCAAATGGCAATTTCAAAAGGATATCAAATCTTAAAAATACACGAAGTTTATCATTTTGAGCAGTCGTCCCAATATGATAGGGTATCGGGCACGGGGGGTCTCTTTACTCCATATGTGAATACATTCTTAAAAATCAAACAAGAGGCCTCGGGCTTTCCTAGCGAGTGCGACTCTGAGGAGGCAAAGGTCAAATACATTAGAGAATACCAAGATAAAGAAGGCATAACGTTAGACTACCATAAAATTCAGAAAAACCCCGGTTTACGGTGTTTAGCCAAATTGTGCCTAAACAGTTTCTGGGGAAAATTTGGTCAAAGGTTAAATATGAAACAGTCCATGTTTATTCATGAGAGTGAAGCCGAGGTCTTTTTCCGCATTCTCTCTGATCCAACAAAAATCCCAGACAATTTTCACATTGTGTCTAAGGACACAGTACAATTAGAATGGAATGAACACCCTCTTTTCACACCCTACGATAAAAAGACCAACATATTTTTGGCTTCATTTACCACAATGTGGGCTCGTCTAAAGTTGTATAGCGTGTTGGATGTGCTGGGTGATAGGGTATTGTACTTCGATACGGATAGTGTCATCTTCAAGACTGATAAGTCGGATGACTTGAGTTATCTCCCTATCGGTAATTATTTAGGTGAAATGACGAATGAAATCGATCCTAAAGACGGTCACATTATCGAATTTGTGTCCGGAGGCCCAAAAAATTACGCCTATCGTACCCTGTCTGGTAAAGAAGAATGTAAAGTTCGGGGTTTTACTTTGAATTGGGCGAACTCAAAACTGATCAACTTCGAGGCCATAAAAGACATCATTTGTACAGCAAACGATAGACAAATTGAGATTCACAATCCTTGCAAAATATCACGCGATAAGAGAAAAAGAAAATTGCTCAATCGTAAAGAAAATAAAAACTATCAAATGGTGTATACCAAACGTAGACTGTTATCGAATTTAGACACCTTGCCATTTGGATTTTAAGTAGTGGGGAAAAAAATAAACAACACTGTCATTTTTTTCTTGTAAAAATTGTATTAGAAGTACTTGTATACAATAAAATGTTGAATAGAAAACATTACTTTATTTATTTTTATACAATTAATATCTAAGCCAAGGAATGTTTTTCTGACGTTTTCGTTTTGTTCTGGAAAATCCTGGAGGTCCAGATACTGTTTTGATCTTGCTGATATAAGCACCACCTGATTGTACGTCGGGCATTTCATTCCCCATGTTGGAGTTTGTTTCTTGAGGGCTTTTACACACGTTGAGTGACTTGTCTTCAGTCTTCTGGTCTTCAGGATTGTCATTCTGAACACATTCGTCATCATTCTGTAACCTTCTCAGGTGTTCGTACTTGAGTTTGGGTATTAATATCAGTTCTTTTGCCATCCCGTTTATCAAAATGCTGAACAATTGGTTTTATCATAAGAGACAGTAACTCGATGTGTTTTAATAAGATCTGTCGTTTTCGTTTTGGACTTGTTTCACGGGATCCTAACATCCGAATGAATGGCTTGTAAGGAGCAAGTTTCCTTATATACTGTTTCGTCAATGGGTATGTCCCGGTGTAAATATTGAGGGCTATTTCACTGATTACATCACATTGCTCATCGGTTAACGATTTAATAATCTGTTTCTGCTGAGCAGTATTTATATATAATAAAAACCGGAGGAGAGCAATGTGCTTCCGCACTCTTTGCCTCATGATAGCCGTATGAATTGTATAACCATATGTTGAAAGTATTTATAATGGTTGATAAATAATCATGTCTTCACCGGGGAGAATGTGAGATCGTAGTTGATACTCTTTGTTTTGGGTGGGTTCCAGACACACGTGCAAATAACCAAAGTTAGGACGTGTGGCTAATTCGTAAGCTGCTTTAAAAAATGGTACATTTCCTGGTAGGATTTGGGAACCAAAGGTGATAATTTGTCGAGAATCCCTGTAGTTCTTAAATAAAATCACATTAAGACAGTTTAGAGAAATGGTTCTGGCATATTTTCCGGGTGGATATAAGTTCTGGGAAAGCATCACTGTAGTAATGTTTCGATGATGTGACGTCACCGTAAATAAATGTACACAGTCTTGAGATTGTGCAACCTTTAACATGAGGTCATCTAACACGATGATAGTATGACGCACATCTTCTGTGTACTTCTCTATATCTTCCTTTGTGGGTAAACCCTGATGCAATACAAGAGTAGGTATAGACTGTTCCATGTCGTGGAACATCTTTTGATGCTCGGAATAAGCATATATTATTTTATCCACCGGCATTGTAAACATCTCATTAGCTTTTTCTAGTAACTGTTTTGTAAAATACGTTTTCCCGCTCTGGGTGCTACCACATATTAAAATAGTAGTTGGTGCAGAAAACGGAAGTAAGGACTTTGTTTTCCACCACTCAGTGTCGTTGGTTTCCATGTTACGTCTTCGTCAACCTCTACGATTGTGATTTTTAAGCATGAAAAAATGCCTATTTATAATAAAAAAACACTTTTTTTTTCAATTTGAATTATTTTTTTAATTAAAAAAGTATCGATATACAAAGCTCTGAACAAAATGATCATTGTATTGATAGTCATCAGTAAATAAAGTGTATAACTGTGTCAGGGATTTCTTAAAGCACAATCGTACAATTAAAAACATTAATACATAATTTCCACACAAGTTAGAGTTTATGGACTGAAGTCTTGTAGTTCTGGTATCACATTGATTACTATTGTTAGCAATAAAGTCTCTTATATCCTGGTTGTATGTAGACAAGGGTTTCCCGAGACTGTCGAAGAATTCTGATTGATATGGATTATGGATAATGACGGCTAGCCAATGTTCACCAGAAAGTGGAAGGGGTTGATTATTCACTATGAATGCGCTGGGATAGTGGTGAACGTGTTTTGGTAGAGTATTACTGGCATAAACCCCTTTTACAACTGTCCGTAGATAAGGATCCTTTTCCACTAGATCTTTGAGCTGTTTAGAATTCATGGTTGAATGTAGTTAATGTCACGTGATCTGTCTATTTCTAGCAAAGAGGAGAAGGTGGCAAACACCAATGCGTTAGCAGCTTTAGTTGTTGCTTGTTTGAATTTTAATTCCAGTCTGGTGTTACCCCTACGGATCAGGTTAAGATATTCCTCGCCAAATCCACACGGATCTATGGTAAACACAAAAAGGGAATATCCATTACCAAAATTGCTTCTGGTAATAATGAGACCCTCATCTCGGTTCCATTTTCCACAAGCTTCAAACAGTCGTGTATAGGCTGTGGAAAAATGTCCTGCCGTGAAATCCGTCTGTAGAGGTCTTCCAGGAACACTTTCTCCATTGATGTATACTCCCACATCAGTGAGGTCGAAATTTTCAAAGTTGAAGGGATTTTTGGTGTAATCACCATTAACGGCTTTTTGATCAACCAGGGCCACAACAAGACGATCCGGTATTGCTTGTGGGAATATGTTATCTCAATAAAATTCTGTGGAGCCTTTTGGAATTGTGTTCATCTTTAATTCATTTCTCGTGATGGGGTATTTGACAGGAGTCGTTTCTATTTGTTTGCTGTGATTGAGAAGAACACCCGGATCTACGCGGACTTTAGCTACTTTGTAGACAACATCTTGTATTTCCAACTTATAGGCTGGGGAAGAGGCACTTGACATAATTACGAAGGCCGCACTGGATCTAAACAGTTTGATATAAATATCGACCCCATTGATTAAGTATTTGTCTATGTCAAATATGTCTTCCATCAAATTTCCTTCTAGTTCAAAGGTTTTACTCTGCTGTGTGTACCCGTAACGCAGGACCAATCCAGCGTTCCCGCCGTTGTAGGCGTTAGCGTCACCTAAGTTGCCTTCATCCTTGAAGAAAAGCTCCGATTGTTTTTGTGAGGATAGCTCATCTTTACCACTGAACAATATTGTTTTTAAATAACTTTTCCAGGGTTAGTTGTTCGTATTGAAAGATACTAGCTTGTTGTTGAGATAAACATCCATCTGAGAAAACATACTTTGCAGTGGCAGATTGATGATACCTGTTGTTTCGTTGGCTGCCAAAGATTTACCGTCCGCTTTTAAAATCCGGGCTTTGACATATAATCTACTTCGTTTTAAATCAATATATTCCGCTCCAGCCCCAGAAATTACCAGCTCAATGGGACTGTCTGCACTGAGGCTGGAAATGGGTCTGGCTTCCGTGAAGTAGACTTTTTCCACTGCTACTTGATTAGTAGGAGAGGCAAATAGTGAAAGTTCCATTGGTTGAGCAATATCTTTATCGTCCCTGCTTAAAAATGCCATTTTTTTATTCGTTGAATATGTTCTTGTAACTATCGATTGCAAGTATTTTTGTCTGTGTAGGTCTTGGTTTTTTCAGAGTTTGTTTCTGTTTGATATACTTTCTCTTCTTGAGCGGTGTAGATACGTTTTGTTTTTTCCTCCGCTGAGTGGTGGTTTTCTTCTTTTTCTTGGATGATGTTAACCGTTTCAATTCCTTTAGAGGACTGACAGATGGCTGTTTACGTTGGCCTTTTATACCCTTTTTTAAGTTGACATGGGGTATTCCCTTTTCAACATCGTTGGTATGTTCTACACGTGCTCTTTCTTCTACAGCTGCCATGGGTGTTACTTGTGTGGCAATTTGTTGACTTTCCAGTTGTGAGTGAGGCCTTATAGGGATGACATATGATTTCCGGTTTTTCATACCTCTACCTATTTGCTTGGGTTTATATTTATAGGGATTAAATTTTTTTTCAGCCATGTTCTTGTAAAATGCTTCCCATATTTTAGGATCACTCACGTACGTTTGACTGTTCATCATAAAATGTAAGGGAACTTTTTGAAATGTAGTGATATGTTCACCGCTCCGTTTAGAAATGAAACTAATTTACCGTCTCTGTCTGTTATATATAACGATATTTGCTGTATTTGAGCGATTTTTACCGGAATATAATATGGCAATGTAAAAATGATATGACCTGTTGTTTTTGGGTCTAAATAAATCCTCCTCAATAGTGGCATTTCTTTACTTCCGACAATCGTTTCCTCACAAACATTACAGCATACAAAGATTTCGTGTATTTTCGATGTCGTCAGCCAGCTTTCCACATTGAATTCGGTTAAAGCCACGGTCCAGTACCCATCAAATTGAATTTGTTTATTCAATTGGATTGTAAAATTGTTGGGATTGTTTTGAAAATATTCAGAGCTGTCTTCAGACGATAATAACATACGAATACTCATCGTGAAAATGAATATGATTCGTTGGTGATGAAGTATTTATTAGATTTTTTCCAGGGAACTTTCAGAAATCCACGAGTTGAATTTATTAGGCCATCCTTCCAATTTTACATACACTTCCTTAATCTGACCTTTACGTCTTTTTTTCAGTACTTTCTCGACCCTGTATAGAATATTGTCTTGCTTGACTACCTTTTGAAGTTCTGATTGATAAAATGTACCATCAATTGAATCGTCTGTTAAATCTTTTAATTTATAGACAGGAATTTCATCTCTTAGGTAGCGTTGACTGATTTTGAAATATTCTTCTGTCCATTTCTGTTGATAATCTCTTTTGAAGGGGTGCTTAACCTCTGTTATACGCACATTATCTCCTATTTTTAGATTGTATGGGTTTTTCTTTTTCTTTTTTTTTTAGTAAACGTTTCTTCATTGTTGTTTTCTTGTCCTTGGGTTTCTTCTTTCTCGTTAGGTAGCTCGTATATCTGACTTCTCCAACGTTGTTCTTGTTAACAGATGCTGGTGAAAATCCCCCTAACATTCTGTGTGGTCTGTTATTGTAGGTTTTGACTAAATCTTGTAAAATATTGGTATATTTATAGGTTCTATATTTTAAAAAATAACGATACATCATATTCTTCATGGTGCGTATGACCCTTTCCGCATAGTTGGCCTTGGTTTCATTCTGTGTGTACAAGATATTTACATTTTCTTTTTTTAAAAATGCCTTAAGCCAGCGGTTTTTAAATTCACTACCCTTATCTGTTCGCAGGGTATGTGGCTTTCTGCCCTTCTGAAAGATGATTTTCAATCCACTGATGATATTTTGATGTTGTTTACTTTTTAACGGTACTATAAACAAATGCCGACTGAATATATCGATTAAAACCAACAAAAATTTAAAACCGTCATTGTGACTGGCAATGTTGCTAACGTCGGCTAGGTCCCCATCCCACATTGAGTCGATAGTGTTAACTACAACCCTTGATCGTGGAAATGTTTGGCGGGTGGGTTTAAGTAGACTGTAGGCGTCCTCGTTGTTTAGAAATTGCTTAATTTTTGCTCTACTGATTTTGTATTTTCCATCTTCTTTGACTGCTTGATATAATTTTTCCGGACCTGATAATGCCCCTTGATTACCAGGGGTATAATACAGTTGTCGTAAATAATCCGTGTAGTTAGACATTCTGACAATAAATGATTGTGATACCCTCTAAGGGAGATATATAAGGAAAAAAACAAGAAAGAATTATGTTTTTCATATTCATATAATTATTTTAATACAATTCATGCTCTTTAATGTGAAATAATAGATATAATTCATTCAACATAGCTTGCTTTTTACAGATATACACGTGAAGGTTTATGATTTAAAAAACAATATGACAAAAGTACAGTGTTCTTTTATTCCCAGTCCTCATCGACAGTCAGTGAGCTTTGTGATTCACTTTGCTCAGCTTCCATCGATTCTTCTTTAGCTTCATAACCAAAGGGGGAGCATTCTGGGCAACTAAGAACCCCCAACTGATTTTGATGGGATTCGTTTAACATACATATTTGAGCGTCATTCAATTCAGGAACAGTTTCTCGCAATTCGTAGACTGCCGATTTAAGTCTATCAAATTTATCTCTAGTTAAGTTGATTCCTTTCTTTGTTGGAATAGGCTCATTTGCATCATCTGGTTTCCAGAAGTGTCTAATGTCCACCGTTGGGAAATCAGGGGAGAGGGAAACGTAGACACCACCACCAATGTGCCACTTCTTCTCTTCTTCCTGCCCCCGATGGTTCTGTAGATATTCCTCGATTTCATCCAGGAGACATTCAAATTTCAACCAACGGGGTAAGGGAAAAGTTACTCCTTTCTTTGTTGGGAAGTGAAACCCGTTGGATTCAGAGAAGTGGCGAATGTGTATCATGATTTCCCCTTTGTAAGGCAAGGCTGTGAGATAGAGTTTACTGAAGTTGTCCAAATTGATCTTACATCGTTGTTCCTGAGACTGCTGACGTTGAACATATGAGTTACTTGATTCAACGTTTTCCTGTCTTTTTTCCGCGGTGTTGACAAGAAAAGACCGCGCCAGAGCTAACTTTTTTTCGTAGTCAGAGGGCTCTCTCTCTTCCTTATTTAAGAGTTTGGTCAAGTCATTTTGACCAGCTTTTAAAAGTGCCCTCTTAAGCCCATGGAAAGCTTTCGGTCCTTTTCTCAAAATGATGCTGAGTAGTTTCCGATTACGGCTGTAACTGGTTTTCTCAAACTGTATCTGTTGTTGCATTTCGTCTGTAATAATGTGGTCCTTCGTAAGATATCCAGCTACAGGAATGGCCTTCATTCCCTTCACCAGTGCAGAGTAATTGGATTTGATGAGGTTTTGCTGGTATTGTTCCATGTTCTGTTTATGATTCCTCTAGCTTCTTCTGAGACTGGCAAAGATTTGTGAGGGTAATCACATCTTTGTCCGTTTTTATACACGGAGGTAAAATGTAACATTTTAAAGAAACACGTGACTATGTTGATCACGTTGTGACTGTGATTTTCACGTGTATGTAGACTGTTTTAAAACACGTGACTATGTTGATCACGTTGTGACTGTGAGTTTCACGTGCATGCACGCTAATATGAAATTAACGTCAGTGACTGTGACCTCTTTCTTGACCTGGTATGAGGTCAGTGACTGTGACCTCTTTCTTGAGCTGGGTATGAGGTCAGTGACTGTGACCTCTTTCTTGACCTGGGTATGAGGTCAGTGACTGTGACCTCTTTCTTGACCTGGGTATGAAATCAGTGACTGTGACCTCTTTCTTGACTTGGAAGTTTCTTTTCTTTTGATAAATAACTAACATTCTTTTTTTTTTTAAAAAAACGTGACTTTGTTGATCAAGTTGTGACTCAGGTGAAGCATGTAACTATGTTGATCACTCGTGACTCTCACATGTACACATTCTAACAGTTTTTTCCCGCCGGGTGTAAGTATGTCACGGTTTGACGTTTTTTTCAGTTTATTAAAGTACATATGTACTATAGATAAGCTTGGCTTAACAGAATATATTCATCTGTTGTCTTTTTGAATGACACAGGTGTCTTTTAAAATTCCTTTCTGTATTGATAACATCTTCTGTAATACAGGCTGAATCAATTTTTCTGTGTGTTCAATTCTCCGTTTAAAGTGTGCCCTATCTATAGCATAAATCATCCAAATACCGCTCCGTTCTTCATATGGGACATAGAATATCTGTGTATTATCGTTGAAACGTATTTTCTTCTTATGTTCTTTAGGCATGATTATATTTCTAAGGTCTATATTTTGCAGGCATAAGTTTACGTTTTATTATGTACTCTTCACTCCCCCAACTATCTGCAATGTCGTATCCTCTTTGTATTTTTTCTTTAAAGTTAATGATACAGTCTTCTTTTCTATTAAACCAGTCACTCTCGTGTAATGTCCATTTTTTGCTATCTTTTTTTAGTGCGCTCCAGACTAAAATTTCCCATTTGTATTGTTTTTGATGGTGTTCCATTCTTTTCCTTTTTTTTTGTGTTTGTGATAATGTAGTGAAAGTTTATATATGTTTTAACTGGTGAGTAATAGTGACTGTGACCTCTTTCTTGACCTGGCTTTCTTGACCTGGGTATGACGTCAGTGACTGTGACCTCTTTCTTGACCTGGGTATGACGTCAGTGACTGTGACCTTGTGACCTAGTTTTTCGGGTGTGACGTCATCATTAAGTGACTGTGGGTGACTGTCCAGTACCGTATTACTACTCAAACGGTTTTTACAAAATTGGAAACTAATTAGTCTTCTTAATGTTGACTACGAAATAATAGCGAGAGTTATGGCTAATAGATTAAAAGTTGTATTGCCAAATATTGTGTCAGAAAATCAGACTTGCTGTGTAATTGGTAAAGATATTGCAGATACATTGATTAGCATTAGAGACATTATAGATATGGTAGAAATAGATAAATTAGAAGGATATATTATTAAAATTGATCAAGAAAAAGCTTTTGACAGAGTAAGTCATGATTATTTGTTAGATGTTTTGAATGTTTTTGGATTTGGACCATATTTTAGAAAATGGATAAGAATTTTTTATACAGATATTTATAGTAGTGTCAAAAGTAATGTGTTTTTAACAAATTATTTTCCCATAAAAAATTCAGTGAGGCAAGGCTGTCCTATTTCTGCACTGTTGTATGTATTATCTTCAGAACCTTTAAGTTGTATTGTAAGAAAAAACAGTATTATTAAAGGAATTCTTATACCAATGTCTGATGTAAGTGCACTAATGTTTCAACATGCTGATGACACTACTTTGGCTGTCTGTGAAAAAAAATCAATCTTTGAAATTTTAAAAATTTCTTATCTCTATGGCAAAGCTTCGGGTGCAAAAATCAATGTACAAAAATCTGAAATAATGTGTATAGGTTGTGGAAAACTTACTGAAAGTGAAAAGGTATCATTAAGTATATCGGAGACTAAAGTTATGAAGATATTAGGAATTTATTTTGGAAGAAACAAGCATGAATGTGAACAACTTAACTGGCGTGAAAAAAGTACAGAAAATAAGACAATTATTAAATTTTTGGAGACTGAGAAATTTATCAATTCAAGGACGAGCAGTAATAATCAATACATTATTTGTGTCAAGATTATGGTATTTTTTATCGGTTATATCAATCCCAAAATGGGCAAGAGAAGGTATTCAAAAGGAATGTACAAATTTTTTATGGAATTTTGGAAATCATTCAGTCTCATACAAAACAATTATTGGAGACAAAAAAGAGATGGTGGTTTGAATGTGATAGACATATATCTTAAAATGTTGTCTTTTAGACTTAAATTTTTAGCAAAGTATTTTTGCAGTCCAAAACATTTTTTATGGAAATACACATGTAGATATTTTTTGACAAAGATTTGTGGAATGAAAGCACGGTTTGAATAATTTTTATTGAAATTAAATAAGAAAGATCTCCAAATTTTACCACAAGGTTACCAAGAGATGTTTGATGCATGGTATGCAATAGAAGACCGTGTAGAATACAAGAGTGAAAATAATGATATTTACCATTATTGTCTATTTTGTAATCCACAAATTGTTATTAATAATAAGATGTTGAAATGGGATCATTTTATTCGATCAGGCATCATAAATATCAAAGACATTACTTATGAGGTTATTCCTGGTTTTCTACCAGTATCCTGTATTGTTGAAATGATTCAGGAAGATAATTCAGATATTGATATAAAAGTGATTAAAGAAAATTACAATTCTCTGAAATCAATTATTCCTATTGAATGGCAAAAATATGTATGTGAAAATGAATATATTAAGCATGAATTTGTACCAAATTTTCTTGTTAGTTTTAAAAATGAAAATATTGTATTCAATTCATGTACTGTGAACATTTTTTATAAGATATTGATAGAAAAGCTTTTTATACAACCTGTTTCTGATACATTTTGGAGTAATAAATTTCAAATGGCTGATCACAATTATATAAAACATAGATGGTTGGTTTTATGGGACAATTGTAAATCACCAGATATTGTTGAAATTGATTTTAGAATTTTTCATAATATCATCTATACAAATGAAAAATTGTTTAAAATTGGCAAATCTGACTCTAAAGTATGCCCAGTATGTGTTTCTGAAAATGAAGATTTATTCCATTTGTTTTTAGATTGTAATGAATTGATTGATTTCAAGAATAATTTTGTTATATACCACCTTGAATCACTCCTGAAAGACTGTGAAAATAGAGTATACAATTCTTTGAATTTTGAGAAAATATTCCTTACTGGTTTAACAAAGAATATCAAACATGTTAATTCTTTCTTTGTTAATTTTTTTCTGTCAGTATGTAGATTTTGTATTTATAAAAGAAGGCAGATATGTTTAAGAAGTGATAAAGTACTTGATTTAAAAAGGCTGTGTAAATATACTTTGAGAAATTATATTTCTTATCATTATCATCAATTGTGCAATATTGAAAACAAAACACATGTATTTCATAAAAGTTTTTGTACAGAAATCCTACTGTGAAAGAAACTGGGGGTATACTTTTATTCATTTTTTAAAAAGAAGAATTTATGTACTTGAATTGTGTGTTTTAACAATAATTGTATAGAATGAAATGTGATTGATATTATATGTATATACAATGTGATGAAAATAATAAAAGATAAAAAAAAAAAAAAAAAGAGCGTCGGGCTCAAAGATCTGATGATCCTTGAGTCGGGGGTTGGAATCCCACTGTGGGACGTGGGTGCCGGTCTTTCGGATGAGACCGTATAAACCGAGGTCCCGTGTCGCAGTAGGTGTGGCACGATAAAGATCCCTCCCTGCTCGAAGGCCCTGAGTGCCGAGCATAGGCCTAAATTTGCAGCCCTGTCACCGGTAATGGTGACAGCCGCCGGATAGCTGAAAAATTGCTCAGGCGGCTATAAACAAACAAACAAAACAATCTTACAGAAAGCTCTGTCCTTAAAAGATGTTAAAGTAAACCATATAATTTTAACGTTTTCCATTTTGATTGTATTTTTATCGATCTTTTGGTTGTTAAAGGTGCAACTGTAACAACTGTATCATCATGGATACAGCCAGAGAATGTAGATGCTGCTTGGGGATACCAGAAGTAGCTAGGAAGGTCCAGCAGGGAAATTTGAAGTGCATCACTGAGCATGAAAGTTTTATTGTTAATTACTTAAACCATCACGTTTTGGAACTCTCGTACTACGAGTACATTCAAGACAATGGGCCTCTAGGGGATGAAGAACCAGTCCATGAGTAAGTTTTTTAATAATGGATAAATTGTAAAAATATCAACTCAAAACAAAACAAATTTGTTAAACAAATTTTACAGGGAAATAACAGCCCAGTAGTTTATTTAAACATAGCATACATTTGAAAGTGGCATTCATGTTTCAGGCTTTATAGACACATTGCCTATCGACGGTTTGTGAGGTTTATTTGGAGGCGCCTCCGACGACACAGCAGGAGGATCCTTCCAGCCTGTGTTGTGACAGCTATCAGGAACAAGTTTCCCAGCCAGCAGTACTGTGGGTTTCGCTACCCTGGAGAAGAACATTAAAATAATGAAAAAATAAAACTAACCTAACTTTATACAAAATTATTTTGTAGTTTTCTTGATCGTTCAAATTTTATACAATGTTTATGGACATTGTATCTTAAATTATATACATGTATGATCTATGGGCATGTTTATGATCAAGATAATGTCAGCAGTATGATTAGAAAATACTGGTATGTTTTTTGGTGACATCATTCATAAGCTGATAACATGTTGAGAGAGGATATTGGACAGTATACATGTAAAAATACTTTTAATGAATAATTAACAGACCTATTAACGTAGATTATTAAAACGTGTGACGTGCTGCTGGACAGTCACATGCTTCGGGGGTTTTGGAGTGCTCTGTGACAGAGGAGGGGGAGCCTCCTTGGTAACCTCATCCTCTCAAGGGCCTCTCTTGCTTTAACATAGCTACCGTTGATGGTGCGTAGGTGTACTACGGCATCCATCAGATGGGGGATGTAGTCTATAAGAAAAAAAAAACATTATAAAACTGTACATGTCTATATATTATTAATAATTCAAGTTATGAGATTATATTTTCTTTACATTTAGCCTTTAATAATATGACTATCAGACTTACTGAAGGTTTGGTCAACTTTAACTTCCTTTGCCACTCTCTCTCCTTGCCGGCCCTTTGGGTATGAAACACAATATTGTTTGTCTCCCTCCTTCGTCTGATTCTGTGGCCTAGCAACGTTCTCATTAAAATGCATCGCTGCAAGGTATATCCTGTAGTAAAAGTGAAGTACATGTAGATGCAATAATATTCTAATTTAGAAAGAAGAGAAGTTATGAAGTATTCCATACATTTAATGATTTTTGACAGGTGCATATTTTTAAAGATTATTAATTACCGAGCTTGCATCTGAATGTAAAAAAAGTGTACTGCTTTGGGTGCAAATGAGCAGACCACTTTATGAAAAGCCTCCAAGCAGGAAGTTTGTCCTATGTGAGACAGCTGCTTGATGTCTGTCAACAGCATCCGCCCCTTCACAACTCCGTCTAATTCCAAGAATGCCTTTGATCCTAAAAATATATTTAAATACAAATTCCTTACAATATAATATGTACATGTACAATGTTTCCATAAATTTATATACCAGGCAAATGCATTAAAATAAAAGACTGCATATTCAAATACCTATACTTTGTAATGGTTTACACATAAAACTTAACTAATCTAAACCAAATATAGTCTTTACTTTACAAAAGACTTTGAGTGAAATTATTGTACCTCTCCTGAGCCGAGTCTCTCAATATCCACAGGTGCATGAAGGCATCTAGGATACAGCTCACTGTGTCCCTCATGTACATTTGTGACATGATTTAGAATGGAGATCCATTTTTCACGAACCAATTCTCCATTTCCATTGCTAGTCGCTGCACACCAATAAATGTGATTGCCGATGGAATGAGCCCATTCTCCAAGCAGTTCACAATATTTCTGTTTGGAAATTGCATCCAGCTTTTTGTACACTCCTATGAAATATATTTTTTTTAAATGTTGGTAAATAAAGAATAGATAACTGTTTTTAATTCATCATGTACAATAGAAACACTATGCATACCTTTTGCCACATGCCATACATCAAACGTGAACAATCAGGGGTTGTTCACGTTTCATGTAGGCCTTCACTTGGCTGTGCCTGTCTGTGACCAGGTGGGATATCTCAATCTCCTCCGTCTCAAGCTTGGCCAAACACCTTTTCAGTCCCTCCAACTCCATATGGTATGAGTTTGGCACTTCATTGCTCTGAATAGAATTATGGTACATATAATATAAATGTAATTGAAATTTTTACATTTAGTATTAAAACAACGTTTTTATACTGCATAATACAGGATTCATACCATGAAAGATTGTACACATTTTTTACCTGGACAAGCTGAATATCAACAATTTTAGAAGTGTTCAGATCCATAACGGAGTAGGACCCAAATTTAGCAGTGTGCCCTGGAGAGCAGCAGCGGGCATCACCACCCAACTTCACAGGAACATTACTGGTTTTAATCTCCTCAAACAACTCTTGCTGCTTTTGATGCCACACCTACAAATGTATTAAGAAAAACTTTTCTTGTTAGTGTTATTTATTTAAATTTTTCCAATCATTCTTTATGCTTTACATGAAATATACATACTGGTACATGTATGTGCATAAAAATGCCGAGGTGCAAATTTTACTGAACTTCATCACTGGTAGCAGTGAAAAGTAACTATACCTGTTCAACTGCAGGAACTAGGTAAAGCTGTTGCAGTGCATTGTACGTCCTATAACTGAAACACCGGATTCCAGCAAAATTTAGAAAGTTGACTGCTTTGACTGGACTGCATCCGCTAAACAAGATCGCCGCAGCAACAATCAGGTTCCCCCAGGGCATCATGCCAGAGAAGGGTTGACTTGCCCACTCCCAGGATACACTGCATTTCTTGCAAGACCAATGAATACTGACAGCTGTGCCTGAAATAAAGACACATATACATATATATTTCAATAAAATTATGTTGTAAACTGTGTTTACAAATCCATTCACAATATAAATTAGCTACATATTTATAATAACTTTTTCATAGCTCATATATAGTGCCGAAGTCCTGTACATAGTTTGATGAAAAAAAGCGTATGGGGGCGTGTCATTTTTGTTTTTATTATTCTCGCGATATATTTGCATGTTAAATATTTTCAAATTAATTTTTATACTTTTATAGAAAGGCACATAGAGTAAAGTACTATATTGATTTTTTTTTCCATTTAATTCATTTACACGTGTGTCGACAACGTTATTACTAATTTAATTACCTCTATCGTCCTTCGCTTCAAGTAGGCTGTAGACGTCCTCTGTTTTTTTTTCAACTTTCTCGTTTGGAAGGTCGAATAAAGTCGGAATGGCATCGGGGCGAAGATCAAGCTTCTTGTATCCGCATTTTTTGGCCAAGGCAGGGTGTATCTTGAACTGGTCAGCAGTAAACTGGCGGGCGCACAACTTCGAATGTTCCGTGACTGAGAATCCGTCTCGGCGAAGATTTTCGCACCCAAATCCTCCTGAACTTTGGATCTTTTGGAAACAAATACATCGATACTCCGCTTTGACTCCGAATATTACAATTAAACGCAACGCATTGAACCATTTTGAGATCTAATTCCTGCTTCTTTCTTGCTGTGTCGTCAGTGTAAATAATCCGTATTGCGTCAAAAGTGTTCTCTTTTGACGTCATCATCAAAGGGAGATAAGTCATCATACTTTCACGATACGTTTAGAGCAAGGCAACATTTGACGGATAATAGAGTCAGTTGCCATGCAGATATGTGTAAAACAATTATGATACATCTTCAGTGATAAAAAAGAAATTTATTTTCGGGCATAACAAAATTTCTTCCAAATATTGTCTCCTATGACCTTTAAGCCGTGTCCTTGGTATTTGGCAGGATTTTTTTTCAAGATGAGAGGGAAGGGATTGATATTTTTTAACCCTTGATTGGTTCTTCGGTATGAGTTCACAGTTTAAGTACCCGGAGATTGCAGGTTCACGTGATCATAACAGCGTGAATTTTAAATCCCTGTAAAGAAAAGGCGCGGGTAAATAGCACGTGTTGTATAGGGCGTTCTCGCTGTTTTATACCGAAAAAAATATCAAAAAAATTAATATCAGTTACCATCACTTAACGGCGATTAAACAACTGAAACATGGTTGGTTATGAAAGCTGAAGTTTCCCTGACGGCCCTCAGTGAGCCTACTCTTTTTCGAAAATCATGGAAACGATCTTTTACGTGCCAAGGGGGTTGTAATCCTTGACACGGGGCACCCTTTAACGTCCCATCCGACGGACTTAAAAGGTAAAAATCGTAAGCAGGTAAAAATACATATCACTTCGTGTATATGAATAGGTTATATTGTAAAGGATCAAATTTTTCTGTAAAAGTCGCATTCTTGTAAATATTTTATAATAAGATGATAGTAAATATTTGTAAAAAGTTGATACATCGATTGCACATTATTAAAAAGTCTATTTCACGTGTGTGTAAAATCACTACATTCCAAAAGAATGTGTTGTATAGTTAATGGACAGTCACAAGATACACATTCAGGTTGAAGTTCTCTGTTTAATAAATAAGAGTGTGTCAATTTTGAATGTCCGATGCGTATTCTTGAAATAATAACTTCGTCCTGGCGTTTCATTACGATGTTACACGATTTGTTTACTTTGTTTTGAATAGAATACAGTTTACTTCTGTCATAGAAACCCCAATATATTTGTCAAAGATCATTTACATATAGTTTTATGTTATGTTTCAAATCTGTGTAAGGAATTTTAAAATGTACAAATCGTTTTGTAGTGCATTCTTTGCCTCTTGGTCTGCTTTGCTGTTACCATGGATACCAATATGACTAGGAATCCAGCAGAACTCAACTATTTTATTTTGTTTAGTTAGAAGATAATACTGGTTTAAAATGGATGATCAATATTCATATTACTTATAGACTGTAGACAAGACCTCCCGAGATTAGTGAAACAAAGATACGGAACAGAACTTCGATCATGAACTCTTGCCACACTGAAACCTGAAATATCTCAGGCCTTGGATTCATTGCTAGAGGAACTGAGAAACACTGAGGATGCTAGAGCTATGCGTACACAGTTCTCTTCTGTAAAAAAACAGGCATCTTATCAGAAAACATGCCCTTTGTGTAAGGCATCCGCCCGCCCATTCAACCACTTCCTCAGCAAATGTGTTTATTTACCTCAAAGTGATCAAAAGTACTTTGCGAAAGCAAGACAAGTCATGGAAACGGAAGATGATGACAATAATGAGGACGAAACGCATGTCAGTTCAAAAGTCTCTGTTGGAATGGTGGATGATACTCCATCCAGCCATAGGACATCAGTGGGAAGGGTACAAATCCGTCAGTCGCCATACTTCGATGCCTTTCTTATGCACCACCCTATTCGAATTGTCATTGACAGCGGCGCGACAGGCAACACTCCGTCCACACAATACGCACATCAGGCTGATGGATCCTCACCGCTACATGTGTCTGGTGAGACCCGTCTCAAATTTAATCATGATGGACATGATTTAATTTTCGAAGGACTAGCTGTTGATAACTTGGACACTCCGGTTTTGGCTGGAATTCCGTTTATGGAGGTGAATGACATTACAATCAGACCTGCGCGGCAAGAAATTCGCATCCGTGATAATTGTGTCTTCAATTATGGTATGAAAGCTCAAACAGGACCTCACACCATCCGACTGACACAAGTGCTTCGAGCTCCTGTACCCACAACATTATGGCCTGGAGATTTCATCGAGATCCAACTTCCGAACGATTTGACTAGTCCTGATGAATACAATACCTTTTCCTTAGAGCCTGCATCGTGCCAAGATAACCCTTTGAAAAACTGGCCCCCACCTTCAGTCATCGATAGTGTTGCAGGAAAAGTGCGTATCGCCAACTTGACGAACGAACCTCATACTATTAAGCGGAATCAACACTTAGGCTTGGAGAGACCTACATACACACCGTGCAATTCCAAGAATCAGGAAGTGGTTGATGTTGCACCTCCGTCACATAATTCAAAAGCTCCTACCTCATACTCTTCAGCTGTTAAACTAGACCCTGACAATTGCCTCTCTCAGGAAGTGAAAACACAGTTTCATGATGTTCTCAACACATTTGATGACGTATTCAACCCGGACTTTAAAGGCTATAATGGAGCGAGTGGCCCTCTGAAGGCAGTCGTCAATATGGGACCAGTTAAACCCCCTCAACGCAAAGGACGTCTTCCACAATACAACAAACACCTTTTATCAACACTACAAGACAAGTTTGATGAGTTGGAGACCCGTGGAGTGTTTACAAAGCCAGAATTAGTGAACATTAACGTTGAATATGTGAACCCTTCATTCCTAGTTAAAAAAACCATCTGGAGGCTTCAGACTCGTAACAGCTTTCGCGGACGTGGGAAGATATAGTAAGCCTCAACCATCTCTTATGCCTGACGTGGATTCGACTCTACGACAAATTGCCCAGTGGAATTACATCGCCATAACAGATCTAACACAGGCTTTCTATCAAATTGCACTAGCAAAAGACTCCATGAAGTACTGTGGAGTTGTAACCCCCTTCCGTGGGGTTCGAGTGTATGCTCGCTCAGCTATGGGTATGCCTGGCTCGGAAACCATTTTAGAAGAACTTACCTGCCGAGTGTTAGGCGACCTCGTTCAGGAGGGAGTGGTTGCTAAGTTGGCTGACGACTTGTACTGTGGTGGCTCTACTCCCAAGGACCTTCTTAAAAACTTAACAAGGACCCTTCAGGCTCTACAGAAAAATGGCCTCAACTTATCTGCATCAAAAACTGTTATCGCCCCGAAAGAAGCCATAATTTTAGGATGGATTTGGCGTGATGGCACCCTCCGTGCAAGCCCTCACCGTATCGCTGCATTAGCTACCCGTCAACCGCCACCCACTGTCACTGGCTTTAGATCGTTGATTGGTGCGTACAAGGTTCTTGGTAGGGTCCTACCAGGTTGTTCGCAAATCATTTCTCCATTAGACGCGGCTACATCAGGCAAAGATCCCAAGGACAAAATTCAGTGGACCGATGATCTCCTCTGTCATTTTGAAAAAGCCCAGAAAAATCTGTCATCCAACCGGACTATCAGCCTTCCTAGATCCACAGACCAATTATGGATCGTTACAGATGGTGCTCTTCGCAGTGGAGGACTTGGTGCTACACTATATATTAATCACAACAACAAACTCTGCCTCGCTGGATTTTTCAGTGCCAAACTACGTAACAATCAACATACATGGCTGCCTTGCGAAATAGAGGCCCTCTCCATATCAGCTGCAGTAAAGCATTTCAGCCCGTATATTGTACAGTCTACTGTACAAGCGTGTGTCCTTACCGATAGTAAGCCATGCGTACAAGCCTTCGAAAAAATGTGTCGTGGCGAGTTCTCGGAGAGCCCACGTGTGTCGACTTTCCTCTCCACTGTGAGCAGATTCCACGTATCCCTTCGCCACATATCCGGAGGTGCAATACTACCAACGGACTTTAGCAGCAGGAACGTTCCCACATGTGACAATCCCTCTTGCCAAATATGTTCTTTCGTCAACCTCACAGCCCAATCCGTCGTCCAACGTATAACCACTGACGACATTGTGGAGGGAAGAGCCAAAATGCCATTTACTACAAGAACTGCATGGCTTGCAATACAAAGTGACTGTCCAGATTTGCGACGTACACATGCTCATCTCTTACAAGGCACAAAACCGTCAAAGAAAATAACGAACGCAAGGGATGTCAAACGATATTTACAACATGCTGTTATTGCCAAAGATGGATTGCTGGTGGTGAAACGTGAGGTTCCCTTCCACCCCACACAAGAGTGCATTGTTATTCCTCGAAGTGTTATTGACGGACTCCTTACCTCCGTACACATTCAACTAGACCACCCTTCTTCCAACCAAATGAGAAAGATAGTCAGTCGTTTCTTCTTTGCGCTTAACATGGACAAAGCCATCGACAATACCACTGACAAGTGTCATCAATGTACAGCTTTGATGTCCACTCCTAAATTCCAACCAGAACATACTTCCAGCCAACCACCTGATAAAGTCGGATACCTATTTGCAGCCGATGTTCTTAAGCGTGAACGCCAACTCATCCTTGTACTCCGCGAGTACATTACATCCTATACTAGGACTTTACTTATTGAGAACGAGCGTCATGAAACCCTTCGAGAAGGTCTACTCATCTTGTGCTCAGAACTCCTACCACTGGATGGCCCATTTGCTGTGATTCGAACGGACCCTGCTCCAGGATTTATTGGATTAATCAACGACGCCCTCTTGGCCAAATATCACATCTCGATCGAAGTTGGACGAGTGAAAAATATCAATAAGAATCCCGTAGCAGAACGAGCTGTCCAGGAACTAGAAAAGGAAATTATACGCCATGACCCACTATGTCGGACAGTTACTCCTCTATCTTTATGCTTAATTACCTCGCGGCTTAACACACGAATTCGGAATAGAGGACTATCAGCAAAAGAGATGTGGACCCATCGTGACCAATTTTCTCATGAGCAGCTTCCAGTAGACGATTACCAACTCATCTCACAACAACATGATATGAAACTAGATAATCATCCACACAGTCAGGCATCTAAACAACCCAGAGAGAGCAGTAACCCTGGCTGTCATAGCAGAGTTGGTGACTTGGTATATTTGCATTGTGACCGCAACAAAACCAAAGCCAGAGACAGATATATTGTGGTATCCTGTGACGGAGAGTGGCGACACATAAGCAAATTTTGTGGTTCCCAGCTTCGACGTACGGCATATCGTGTCAAAGACAGTGATTGCTTCTTAGTACCATCAGAGGAAACAAACCACGATAACATCATTCCACAGGGTGAGGAGGAGTGTGATGAACCACCGGACGAATTACCGATAGAGCCAAACATTCCATCTCCACCACCTGTACCTCCCATACCTACCATTCTCTCGGACCCACCCACCCCAGACCGGTCTTCATTTCCGGAAAATTTAAATAACTCGACTGAAACAGTACCTGCGGAGGTTTCACAGTTCGGCAATGTTCCCGATCCACCCGAAAGTTCCAGTGAAGCACTTAGGCCTCAACCAACGTCCACCTAAGTGGTTATCAGACTACGTGTGCGATTAGACAAAGTGATTTTGTGCTTAGGCCGTCTGTCATTACGCTACTGGATAAAGTGCCGTGTGTTTGTGAAATAGGGGCATAATAATCCCCTTCTGTGCTATTTTCAAGTTCATTACCACTGTATTTTGTTGCTTTAAATTCTATGTTGTAATCAAGCAATTCGACATGTTTATGGTTCGCTATAGTTAAAGAAAGAGAAAAATGGTGACACCAGTATGTTATTTATGTATATTCCGGATACGCTCACCGCATGTGACTCTAACCTATATACTTTGTATCTTCTTCCGGTTTGACTAATAAATGTGGCTTGTCGTCATGTCAGTGGACTTGTGTGTTGTTGCTGTGTGGGATTAACGTTATTATTAACTGGCCTTTGCTTCAGCGGTACAATTTGTTGCTTCATTTGGGAGTCGTGCTGAGAAAACGTTGTTATTGATTACTGCAGCAGCAGCAACTTTATTTTGGTCTTTCGAACCGTCTGTATAAATATCAGTTGTAGAATGTTTAGTTTTAGTTCGGATAAATTTTGTTTGAAAATAGCGGAATTTGTTTCAGATTTTTTATATTCAGAAAGTGAAGTGTCAACTTTGGATTTTAGTAATTTTCATGGTAGTATTTCTGAACGTGATGAGGATTTTATGATGTCCATTGGTAAATCAGAATTATGTAAATGTTTCGACGGGACATAAAACATACAAACAGCATTTGTTTATCTTAATACGGTAGCTCGCTTGTATCTCTAGAATTCTGTATCATTATCCATGTTAATTTCGTTCCGTTCACCATGTCGCTTATTAAATATGGAACAAATGGAAGGCATTCTGTGTTTCTTTAGGATTTGGTTAACTTTAGCTGTACAGACAGCACATCCCGAATATCCTATGACTGACTGAACATTTGCCAGGTTCACTGTGCAATATTAGATCGTACACAATAGAATTCGATACCTTTCCCATTTACATCAGCATCGAGAGGCCTTGCATAATTGATTTTACAACACGATTGCAGGTCATTTCACCCGGTATTGATCCGCCATCACATTAACATCAAGAAATAACACACTTTCAACCGTATTAATCGATCATTCCACTAAAAGGTAGCGTTAGATCATTACCGTCAGGTCATGGCGCAGTGGATCGATAGTAGCAGTTGTTACAATTTCGATACGAAATGTTCACGTCATAGTTGAGGACTAAAATTCCATGTACATAAAAAAAATGTAGGTTAAAGAGGGGCAACCAGTTTTTCAACAAGGAATGTGTGGTACTCACATCCGTTATAAAGCACAGTAATGTAATGATAAAAATGTTTCTCGCATTGTAATAACCGATGGATGCTGCATATAGGTAAGAGGTCGAAGTTTTTTTGTACAATCTATTTTTACTCACTTTATTAACAAGTATGTTCAATCGCGCATAATATGTTCGTGGTAAACTTATTTTACTTTCTGCAAGATCAAGATGATTCACACATAGCTTATGTTGGTGAGCGTTTAACAAGTTTTTCGTACAAAATTTAAAAAGTAAGACTACTCATAGGCGTAGGAAGCAAAAAAATATTGGTACTGCCCAACTGAATTATAAGTAGGGGCACGAAGTGGCCCTCCTGCCTGGCGTAGCGAGGTGGCCTTGCAGCATGGGGTCTGGGGGCCGCTGAAGGCCCCCAGAAGCTCTGGGGGTAAATGGTGCTAAATCCTGCATTCTAGGCATATCCTGTAACTATTTTCATGTCTTGAAAATAGATTTTTGGGATTTAAAAATCGTAAAACAATAATCAAATTGTTATTGAAATTTCATACCATAATTACTTATGGTATAAACCTCCATATGCAATGAACAAAAGAGGGATATGGGGTAAATATAAGTAAGATTTATGTCTTAAATAGAGCTAAGTGGCAACATAAATGTAACATTTATTATGATGACATGTAAGCTTTTAAAGTCACTTAAACTTTCCAAATATATTTTGTCTGTGCTCTGAAAAGTTAAAGTCATCGCATACATCAAGGAGATCTAAGTTGTCGATGTGGTCTTGATGCACATGTAGGACCATCAAGCTATTCAGTCTTGTTTGTGTCATTGTAGAGCGAAGGTAGGTCTTTACTCTTCTTAAAACACTAAAAGACCTTTCACTGGTTACATTAGTCGCTGGCATTACAAGAACTAGCAAAAGTACACGAAGAACCTCATCTACGAGAATCCTTTCTCTTTTGGTCATGCCCTTGAAAAAATTAATGATGTCCCGTAAGACAACTTCATTGGTATCACTTTCAAAAATGCTTTTAAAAGTCTGTAATTGGCATTTGAGGTTCTGTGGGTTGAAGTTATTGCCATAAAAATCTACAACAGCTCTAAACTCTGGTTCATAATCATCTCCCCGAGCACATTTCAAAATTAACTGTTCAAGGTTGCTGTACATTTGAAAGTCGTCCTGTTCAAATCTGTCATTGATGGCATGTGTTATATGATCCAAAGCTTCAAAGTACTTCTGGCGATATAATTTTTGGGATCATCATGAAATTCTGCGGCGCCTCGTCCATCCTCGTATCCAGATGGCATTCTTCGCTTTCTTGGAAGTACTGGATCTTGCACATCTTTTGATTTTCCCGTTTTGATAGTTTTTTCCCAAAATAAATCGAAGCATTCATCCGTACGCATGGATTTTAAAGTTGTTACTGTCTTTAAAGCGATGGACTTACTTTCGGCTGCAGACATGTCCTTTGTCTGTAACGCGGCACTCAAATTATCGGAATTGCGCAATAGCAACTCTCCTAAAGACAACCCAAAGAAAAATTCAAACTTTGGTATGTAGGCTTGAACACCACGTATTCTTGCTTTCATTTCCGTATCCTTGACCTTGACAAGTGACCATTCCCATAAATCCATAAGATCTTAATAGTTTTCAATAATGGAGTGCAATGCATCAGCTTTTACAGTCCATCGTGTTGGACATAAGACTCGAATTTTTGGATTTGGGCTTTCTGTTTCAGATGACGATGCCTGTCCAGGGCTCTACATTAACTTTTTTTCCTACTTGTCCATTCGGACAAGTGCCAAAGATATTTACTTGTCCGAATTTCAACTTCACTTGTCCGAAAATTTTTCGTTAAAGATCTAATATTGTCAAAACTTTAAAACTATTACTTAAAATATAGTCCATTTTATACTTGCTTGACTGACTTTTGATTTCAATTGATAAAAACAACACAGTCACACATAAAACAAAGTTTTATCTAGACTTCCTGTCTTGATTTAGTAACAGAGAAAACTTATTATAATGTTCACATATGAAATTGTCAACATCAAATTTATATTTTAATCAGTGTCACTCTCCCCTCTAAAGTCAAATGGGTTGAATCCTGGTCTTTTGGCTCTGCCTGATCTCCACCATCTGTCAAGCACAGGTATGCTATTAAACTCTTCAAAAGGACACCCTTCAATAAAGATATACATGAGCATTCTCAGCATTGATGGTGCCAATGAGCTTCTCCAATCGGACTTTACTCGCTTCATGCATGAAAATCCTCTTTCACAGGCTGCTGAGGAAATTGTAAGGGCCAAGAGAATCTCAATTAGCATGAGATAATTTTCAAATCTTTGTGCCAAATTTTCTGACTGAAAGTAATTTTCAATTGGTGTTGCTTTGTGAGCATGAACATGTGCTTTGAAGGCCTTAAATTCATCTCCAACGACAGCAACATCACAATCTGCATTTTGCAGAATAGCATGAAAATGCTGCATCAATAGATTAAGTTGTTCTACACCAAACAGAGCTAATTCCTCCCTAGTTCTGGGATATTCATGAAGATCCAAAAGTGTTGCAGCTGCTTTCAAGACTGGGTCTTTTTCCATTGGTGCAAACCTTTTGTCAATAGCTTCAATCAAAACAGTAATGATTTCTTCTCTTTTTGCACCGTAGTTTTCTGCACAGTTCACATTCTGCAAGGTGGTGTTGCGAAATACTACATCTCCATTAATCTCCTCAATAAACTTGCTAAGCTCTTCTCCATTTGTTTGTTTTAATTCAATGAGAGAGAAATGCACCACAGTTACAGATTCTAAGAATTGTGATAGAGTGGTGTTGTCTTTTTGTACTTTGAGACTCAACATACTCAAGGTATTGAGTACATCCAGCATGAAGAAAGACATGTACAGGAATGAGTAATCCTTCAGCTTTTTGCTGATATTGGTTGCCCTCCCTTGGACTTCAGCATTTCCAATTCTACCACCTCTAATGTGATCAAAGTGAGTGATAATTACTGGAAAGTTTTTCAAAAGGACTGTAAGTGCTTTCTGCACATGAGGCAACCACCGTGTTCCATGTAAAGCATCTGCAATAGCTCTCAGTTCTCTTAAAGCCTTTGGTGAGTAATGATACTGCTTGTATGTGTTTGTCAACACATCTTGAATGTCCCTCATAATGTTTTGACTTTTGATTGCATTATTTGCAGCTAACTCTAACCTGTGGGCAATGCAATGAACACTAACTAGATGGGGGACTTCATTTTTCAGTAATGCAGCAACACCACCCTTAGAGCCAAGATTTACTGAGGCCCCATCTGAACCAAAGCCTATAAGATTTGATTTCCAATCTGCTATTTCTGCTCTCTCAAATGATTTATCAATACAATCCAAAATACCTTGTGCATTTGCATTCTGAATGTCTTCAATGCTCAAGTAGTGGTTTTCTGGTACTCCACCATTTACAAACCGTACATACACAAGTTCATTTTCTGTTACTGACGAATCCGTGGCTCCATCAATCAGGATAGAATAAAATTTCTTCTCTGCAATTTTACGCACTGATCTTCCATACATGTCTTCATAGATGTACTTTACAAACCTGGTTAAATATGATTACCCTTGTGTTACACAGAAAAGCAAAAGGCAATGCAGCATTTATGATTATATAATAAAAATCAGCCAAGCTACACTGGATTAGCAATGTTACTACAAAGATTAAAATGTTAGAAATGATATATTACCATATTTTAGAAGCTATTATTAATAGAGCATGCATGATCAGTTAATTATACTATATAGGTAAGTAACTTTGTGTAAAATTAGTAAGACTACCTTCTGCAAGCATTATCTGATCTATAAAATCCCCCAACATCAAGGCCATTCTTTTCTTGCAATTTAATAAGGGTTGGGTAGGATGTGAAGGGCATTTCCTCTTTGCATACAAAGTAAGCAGTGTTTAAAAGCTTTTTGATTTGGTCTTCAAGATTGCTGTCCATATTTCGAACGCAATCAACAATTGGGCCGACAAGATTGCTGCCTTGAGTTTCTCCGCTCTTCAGTTTTATGGCCTGTCTTTCAGCACATTTTATATATGCTTGACTTTTCCAGTGAAAGCTCAATGTATCTTTCCTGAAAGCATTTGTTCCAATAAACATTGAACATGACTTATCTGCGGTTACTTCGTTTTTGCGACAAATTTCGCAGAACATTTTGGCCTCCGGTTCGTCCTGCGCACCTTCAGGCTTTTCATATACTAAGCCTGGGTACTCATCTACCCATGATAGTACGAATGTTCGTTTTCTTTTCTTTTCATATTCCTTTTTCTTTTCTTTATCTTTATATTCCTGTTCTTTCTTACCGTGTTTGTTTGAAGTGAATCCAAACTTTCTGAGATCCATCTCTCTCGTAACGAAATTGAAAGTACTACGCAATAGGTGAACACCGATCCCGATTGAGCTTGTTACACAGCGATTAGGATCGAAAACATTTGAGGAGTTCCGATTGTGCATTGCATTGGACTTCCGAAATATTTCACCGATCGTTCTTTTTATTATTTGGAAACTTCTTTTCATAAAAAAAGCACTTGTCCAGTCGGACAAGTTCCCATCAACATTCACTTGTCCGATTTTATTTTTTCGTCTGGTACCGGACAAGCGTTAATGTCGAGCCCTGCTGTCTTAACTTTTCCAGGTAGGTGTCGCGTTGTGGTGACTTTTTAACCAACTTTGCGATTTCATAAGTATTGTCTAATGCATTTCTCTTGACATCGATTTGTTTCACGTTATCAGAACAAGCAAGATTCAATAAATGCCCATGACAGTGATTAAACAGGGCTTTTGGTTCTTTATCTTTTATCCTCGTCTGCACTCCTGATTTACGGCCAGCCATAGCACTTGCCCCATTGTAAGTTTGACCTCTACATTTCGATATGTCGATGTTTAATCTTAGCAGTACATCCAGTATTGCCCTGGATATTGTTTCAGCTCCTGTGTCATCAATTTTATACAAACCAACAAGTCTTCATGAACATCTAAATTTTGATCAATCCATCTCAAACAAATTACTAACTGCTCACGGTTGCTAACGTCAGTGGTCTCATCAGCTAAGATAGCAAAATATTTAGAATTTTTTATGTCCTGTGAAATGTTTCTTAGTATAGTATTAGACATCAGTGATAAAATCTCATTTTGAATATCTGGAGAGGTGTATCGGTTGGACTTTCTTCTCAACCATTCTGCTAAAGTCGGATTGTCTTCTGCCCTTAAGAAATTCAGCTGGTAAAAATTAGAATCTTGATCCTGATCAGCCCCTCTAATTGGCATACCTTGTCTAGCAAGAAACTTCAAATTTGAAACAAGTTTTAATAAAGAGTCTCTGTTCTTTTTCTTTTCTTCCTTAGTATGTTCATTCAAAGTTTCACTAACATTGGTTTTGGAAGCCTCATGTTTTAATCTGCAAATTGATTCAGCGTGACAATCTGATGACTGGTGTTTATCAAAACCCCGTTTGGCATCATTCCAATTTGTATATCCAGAAATGATAAAAGTTGGTTCTACTTTCCCAGATGTTAACATTCCCTTTTTAAATG
Source organism: Ostrea denselamellosa (assembly GCA_024699665.1). Classification (NCBI taxonomy): domain Eukaryota; kingdom Metazoa; phylum Mollusca; class Bivalvia; order Ostreida; family Ostreidae; genus Ostrea; species Ostrea denselamellosa. The sequence continues at coordinate 2,635,650 of JAMZEH010000075.1, read as the reverse complement.
CAAGCGAGCATGGGTGACAAAATGCTTTGTCTTGAATTTCATCATAGTGAAGCCAACTATACTGGTCAAACCAACTTGGCTGGAATGATCTTGACCGCACTTTGTCCTTTCCAAATTGTCTTTTAGGGAAAATGATGCTTCTAGGCTGATTTGGTTGTGCAACTGTTTGGAATTCCTGAAATATAATTAAAATACATATAGAACAAGAAGAAAAGCGTCGTTCAGTTGTTGGTATTAATTGGGAATTTATCTCGTGTACATTTACTCTATATTCCTTTATTATTAATAACTTCAACCTTTGACAACTTGCATTTAAAATTACCGAATATTTTGTTTTTCTCGTGGATTTAAGTCACCAATTAAGGGTATTCATTAGCTAAGACGCCACACAATACCATATGACTGAAACGTCTTTGGTTATCTTGACATTGTCATTTATAAATTCACTTCATTATTGTACTATTTTGAGGTGTAGTTGACTCTTACCCTGATTTTTGCTTCCTTTTTTTCACAATATTTCTACATAGATTTTGGGTTATATTTATTTCGGTCTCCAAAAAGGTAGGATCGGAAACCGCCCAAACAAACAATTTATTAATATTGTACTAGGTTTGGTGAATGCAACCTTAAGTAATCTGAAGTGCTAAAAGTTTGACTTAGGCATACCGGTAATTAGGTTGGACTTTTAATTATCTTAAACTATGTTGTAGACTTTTTTAATTTTACCTCACTATTTCTTCCATCTTGGCTGTTGATGGTTGATCTTTCAGACGATGTAGCATGAATATCATCACTTTGGGGTTGATTCATTTCCTCAGAGTTACTCTCCATGCCTTTATCTGCTGCTGAACTTTGTGGTCTTGCATTTTTCGTACGCTTAAATGAAAATAAAAAAAATATTGCTATCGCATTTGACAAACTACATGGGCAATCTTCGAAAGGTGCGTCGCCTGCGAAAACAGTCAATTGTGGTGTGTCGGTCATGTTATAATACCACGGGATAAAAGTTCAGTAGAACACCAAGGGTCAACTGCTGGTAGTTGCTGAGAAAAATGTGAACAAAAATATGTTATGACGCTGATGGGCAGACGGACCGAAAAACGAACGGACAGGCGACATAATAATCAATAAATGAATACAAATGCAAAAAAAGAGATGTATAAGAGAGTAATATGGACAAACCTCACGCAATATTTATTATATATGTATATATATTGCTGCCAATGTATTAAAAAGAATTTTAAAAATTTAAAAAGCAGCACGTTTAAAATGTGTTGATGAGGCACAGTCGTTAGTGAAAAACTTGTTCAGTGTAAATTACCAAATCCCTCGGTAGGAAAGCCATTTTAAGTTCTAACCATATTTTGGTTTCAATGCATTGACCGGTGTATTATAAAGAAAATATTTGATTTTTATTTCATAATTTTAATTTCATATATAGAAACTTTCTGCGATCATATTCTATAATTTTCTTACTGAGTAATAATCTCAGAGCGTTCTTGTTTTCCGTTTGGTTGGGCCCGGTGTATCTGTACTGTTTCTGCAGGGTTCATCCTTTCTTTGTTCATCAAAAGAAGGAAATGCATTGCCTAAAAAAAAAAAAAAAGTATTAGTAACTTTGAAATAAATTCTTCAAAAAAATTTTTAAAAAACATACAAACAAAAGAAAAGGACATACGACTGCAAACATGTTCATTGCATAAGTTATTAAATATTAAATGCGGTTCTTTCAATAATTTATAGAAGGTATTTTACTTACCACCTGAACTCTCATGTTGTCTAAGATACACAAAATGGCTCGGTGTAAAGTGTTCATGAGGTAACGTTCCATCAACTGACCAACGAACAACTATCGGATTAGAAGGAAAATCTGTTGAACATTCAGTAGGATTGAAAATTCTGTGAAACATATGGCGTAATGGAAATCTTGTCTGAAATGTGAAAAGTAACATGAATTTAACATTGATATTTCATGAATTACACAATAATCAGAATCTTCTATTTCTTAACAAAATTCAAATTACATTTGTGTATTTTCAATTATTTAGAACATGACTTCTTCATTCCGGTCCTCTTTGTAACCATGTATGTCATTTTGGTGATAAGTTCTTTTTTGTTTTGTTGTTGTTGTTTTTTTATTACATATCATTTTCTTTTAGCACACAAATTTGACCCATTCTCATTCAATACAATTTTAAAACGGTTGAATTATTTAAAAGATAAATGACTCACGTTTTGGGGATATACAGAGTACACTGGTCTCTTTAGAACATCTGGCAGCACTGCCATATGCAATAAATTGCTCCATTTTGGGGAAGGTGAAACCTCACATGTTCGGCTAGCTTCCTTAAGAACCGCTTGCAACCTATATATTTAAAACAGGGACTTTAATTTACCATGTAATTAAAGCAAAAATGGACACTAAAGTATATCTCACCTGCCAGTAGATTGACTGTAGTTTAATACATATGTATTTTCTTTATATAAAATATTAGAATTTATGCATTAAGCATCCTGTCATTTTCATAAAGATCATCTAAATGTTTCACAGTTGCTTAAAACATCATATGATTGCAAAATTTAAATTAGAAAAAAAAATAACAAAGTCGATCAAGCGGACGACAGATGACTGACTGACGTACTAATCAAGAGCCTGAAGAGGTATCTATAGACAAAATATGGTTGTTCCAAGTTTTTAAAAACATCAAAGTCACTCGATCGTTAATATGAGGCCAATGTAAAAAACACATTGACAACAAAATAAACCGTTTCAAATACGTGACACATTTACATAATGCATTCTAAAATCGTTGTCAGAAGTATTATGACATATGATGTTACATACCTGTCTTTTGTTCGTGTAAGAACCCCCTCAGCTTCTTCAGACAATGCCATTCCAAAGTCATCTTTACTCCCCAAAACTGCATGATTTGCAAATTTATATGCATTTAGATACATTTCCACGGCGCATTTAAATCTTAATTTGTTTGCCAGAGATTCGTCACCTATAAACGAATATTTTTTAATTTCCAGTGAATATATTCCAAGCACGAGTGTTCACATCCAAAAAATTATTGATCTATAGGTCCTTTTATTTTGTTACAACAACTGTTTGAAGTTATTATTATGGCAAATATAGAGATAATCGCTGATATGTCCCTAGCAGTGAGCTCCTCTTATATTGAAAGTACGACGAAACTCGAAAATCACGCGACAAAGCAAAGAAAGGGGAGCAGTGAGAGAGCTGATTTCAGTCAGACTTGATTGTAATAAGCCCTATTTTGGTTTTGAGACCTATTTAATTGAAATAAAAACTTTGAGCAAACTGAGAGTCTCACAGGCTAGAAAATTGAGTCGTCTACATGGTAGATACCAGGCACAGGTACTTGTGGACAGGACCCTATCTGGAGCGGAGCTCTATGGTAACCCCCCCCCCCTTTATTATTATTTTTTTTGTGTGTGTTTTGATTTGCGACAACAAAACTGTATTGAGTGAGCTCAGGGACAATATTTTACTGTCCCTGGTGAGCTTTGTAAATTCATACGTAATAATTGTACTTACAGTAATTATATGAATTGTTCGAAGTTCTGGATTTTACACTGGGAGACACACTTAGATATGTCTTTGATGTTTATTGTAGTGTTTATAATGGATTGTTCCAGACTTATTTATTATAATATTGTTATATGTCGTTGCATTTCAGGGGCGTCTGTATTGGTAATCATTGGAGTAAATTGTAATCAGAACTCTTCGACGATCATTTTAGGGGGTCAACATAAATAAAGATGTTATGTAATAAATGTAATAAAATTCAAGATAAATTGACTCATGTGTTACCTGTAATTGCTAGTGATATTGCATTATATAAACAATTAATAATAATAATAATAATAATAATAATAAATTCTTTATTTAGACAGGATAGCACAATTAGTATTACATACTAGTTCACATTGTGGTCCTGTATAAAAAACATATTTACAGACAGATTAAATGAGAGGATAGAAAATCATAAGACATTTATACATAAAATATTTACACATGTACATTATCACTAAAAATAACAACAACAAAATACGCTGGCAGATATCACAATTAACAAAAATAGATAATCAAGGTTACTGAGGTTGTAAAAGTACAAAGTTTCCTATTTGGATTTTTAATGTGTCAAATATGTTGATTTAAAAGATTCAATGGAATTGGCGTTTCTGACGGATGCAGGCAGCTCATTCCATAAAAGAGTAGATGACACCTTAAAAGATCGCTTAAAATATTCTGTTCGAAACTTTGGAACATATAAAATGCCATTTTCACTACTTCTTGTTACCCTAGAACTAATTTGATGTACAAATCTAAAAACATTCATATACTCTGGTGTCATATTGTTAAACTGCCCTCACACATACCTCGCGACCTTACTACGACCCAGGACGCAGCACAGTCGCCATGGACGCAGCGAGGAACCCAAGGACGCACAAGGTCGCAGATCGTCGGCGACTATTTTGAACATGCACAAAACAGTCGCAGAAACTCTGCGTTCTTGCTGAGTCCTGGTTAGGTCGCCGTGGGATCGCAGTGGAGTCGCCACAGTCGCAGCAGCATCGTAGTAAGGACGCAATAAGAACGCAATACACGTAGTACACTCGTACTAAGGACGCCGTAGAGTCGCCGATGAAATTACAAGAAATTGCTCGGAAACCTTTGGCGACGCTACTGCGTCCTTGCTGCGACTATTGCGTCCTTACCACGTCCTTACTACATCCTTGGCGTTCTTGGTGCGACTTCAGTGCTGTTAGAACAGAAAATAAGAAAAATTCTGCGATCTTACTACGTCCTTAGTGCGTCCCTTCTGCGTCCATTGCGACTCTACGGCGATTGTACTGCGACTATGGCGACCTTTGTACGGCTGCACTGCGTTTCTAGTGCGACCCTAGTACGATTACCATTTTCATTAAGACTTTTGCTTAAAAATCTAGAATTTCAGTTCGCTTTCAGCAGTCAGTGCTTTAACATCGGTGTGTGAAAATGGATAATGTAATACTGGCTCAATACATGATTCTTGTTCAGGAGCAACATGATATTGACCATCAGCTTGTTTTAAGTGTGCTTAGACAAAGGAGAAGGGCCAGGCGGAGACGATGTTGGGTGAGGCCATGGCTAGGGGAAGTACGGAGAGAACTGTTCGGCCACTACAGCCGTCTTGTACCTGAGCTTAGGATGGAAGATCCTGCCTCATTCCACAACTTCTTTCGTCTCCCACCACAAATGTTTGATGAACTGTTGTCTAGACTTCGCCCACATATCACAAAGCAGGATACGCGCTGGAGGAAAGCTATCGATCCGGGGACAAAGCTGGCAGTAACTCTGCGTCATCTGGCTTCTGGTGACCTTTACGCTAGCATGAAGTTTGACTTCCGGCTGCCGGATAACACGATATCTGTCATTGTTAAGGAAGTCTGTCAAGCCATTGTAGACGTGTTCAAGGACGAAGTAATGAAGTGTCCCACCACTCCTGAAGAATGGATAGAAGTGGCACAAGGCTTCGAGCGTCGATGGAACGTCCCTCATGCATGTGGTGCGCTAGATGGGAAACATGTAGCCATAAGAAAGCAGCCTGACAGTGGAAGCCTGTATCATAACTACAAGGGGTTCTTTTCCATTGTGTTAATGGCGCTAGTAGATGCCGACTACAAATTCTTGTGGATAGATGTTGGAGGAGACGGCTACATGTCTGATGCCATGATCTACAATAACTCAGAACTTCGGGAGTGCCTCTCAAATGGGTCAATAGGTTTCCCCCCACCTGAACCCCTACCACATGATGACCAGGACATGCCATATTTCCTCCTTGGTGACGATGCATTTGGTCTTCGGATATACATGATGAAGCCATTTGCAGCGCGGAACCTGACAAAAGAACAGAGAATATACAACTACCGCATTTCCCGTGGACGAAGAGTAGTTGAGAATGCCTTTGGTATTCTATCCCAGCGTTGGCAAGTTTTGTTAGGGACTATGCAGCAGCAACCAGAGACCGCACGACTGATTGTTGAAGCCTGTGTCTGCCTCCACAATCTGATGAGGATGAATTATCCAACCCTGAACATCGCCACCCTTGACCACGAAGATGCAAATCATGACATTATCCCTGGTTCGTGGCGCAGCGACGCGAGTATGCTGGACGTGGAACGATGTGGAGGAACAAACAAGGACACCGTTGCAGCGAAGAAGCAACGTGAATATTTGAAGTTGTACTTCAACTCGGTCGCTGGATCAATTCCCTGGCAGAACAGGATGATATAACCTTAACCACTCGACCACGGAGGCGGTCTTCTCATAGGACTACATGTATTATATTTGGTGCGCAAAGAATCAGTGACTTTTGTTGGGTTTAACGTCGCACCGACACATGAAAGGTCATATGGCGACTTTCCAGCTTTCATGGTGGAGGACGACCCCAGGTGCCCCTCCGTGCATTATTTCCTTGGTAAATTGCTTTAAAATGTATCGAATTTTAAAATAATAGAACATGTCGCAGAACAGAAACTTTTAATTGCATTGACATACCTTGTCACTTTATCAAAATATGTGTAATCAGCAATAATATTTATGTAGCACACCAGCCAAACTAACGTTCAAAGGTGCATCATTTAATTAGTGGAAGTGAGAAATGCACATCACAAATTATTGGCTATTCTAATAGTTGAAACTCTATTATAGTTATACATGTATAGTCATACCTTGACATTAACGGTATTTTACCGTACTAGCGCATTCATGTATCATAACCAAACAAAAAACAAACGTCACCGTTCATAATCCATGTAATGTCACTGAAGTGAGTCCATGTATGAGAACGAATCCCTGATAATCCCACTGACAGCAGTTTCAGTCTCATCCGATGGTGAGGTGGCAGTCGGTACAGCAACTGAGGTGGGTGGATTCTGTGGGGTACTCGTCATGCACGGTTGTAGAGTTGTGAGAGTCGGCTCGTGTTGCATCTGAGCCTGTACCCAACTGGTATTCATGGAGTTCCATACGGATGTGGTTTCCACGTTTGTTGGCCAGTTCTGGGGTGGTGGCTGCCACTGTGCACACTGAGAGGACTGCTTGGTATGTTGAGTTTTAATCTTGTCGTTAAGCTCTAAGTACTTATAAAGTAACTGGCTCTGTTCCTGTTGGAACTGTCTCCACAAACTTGGATCCAGGTCAGCCATTACTGCTTTAGCCCAATCTCCAAATGTAGCCCGTTCGCTGACAGGCGCAGCCGGTTTGACCATCTGGAGTAGTTTCTCCTGTAGTTGTAAGGACTGGCGGCCCCTCTCGTCCAAGGCGCTTAGCAACTTCTCCTCCTCCGCAGTAGACCGGGACGACGAACGCTTTGGTCTGGCCATGAGGCCGGCAGGCTCACCAGGGTCGTCGAGAGTTGACGTAGACTCCGTCAAAGACCTTCGCTGCGTAAGGTCATCTGTGTCCACAGACTCAATATCGTCGGTATCGTCCTGTGACTGCCCTGCCAGCTTCGTCTTCAACTGCAGTGGGCAAAGATAAACATTTTGGGGATACGGGTCAACTGGCCATATGAAAAGTTATGTTGGAACTAGTAAAATAGGACATAATACCGATAAACGGAGGAAAAGTGATATCATTAAATTGCAATATTAGATAAGGTCAAACTGCTGTCCGTAGGCATTCCATACATTTTCCATAAGAGAAATAATTCTTAAAATGACTTGAAGAGTTATTTATTTATGTCTGCTGATGGAACTTGTTGTAGAAAAGCTATATTCCAAGTTTCATTGTTGTAGCATATACACTTTTTGGTTAATGGCATTGTAATAAAAGTGGGACGGGACAAGTTATTGTGTGACGTGACAGACCTAATTCCTATATAACCCCCTTCTGGGGTATAATAAACTTAAAATATGAAAATTGATCTTACGCTGACTATGGTTCTTGACTGGACTTTATGAATATGTGGTTTCAGGAACTCAAACTTGGTCAGGATCCACTGGTCACGATCCGTTCGGTCACCTGTTCCAGCGCCAGACTTCGGCTTAGTCAGCTTTCCAAACCGTGTACGAATTGACCTGTACCATACAATAAGCATACTGACGTCTTTCCCAAGAAATTGTGCCTGTTCGGCCCAGAGAGCGTCCTTCTTGCCTTTATCCTTGTAGGTGGATAGCTTTTTGTTGTAAATTTGCGGGTTTTCTCTCAACCACTCGACCATGGATTCTTCATCTTCAGCTGTGAGGTCACTTCTCATCATCAACCTGGACTTCTTGGCCTTTGAAGAACTGTAACACTGTTCACCACTGGTAGATTGAGTGTCCGACTCGGAGACTTGGTCTGATAGCGATGCCGCTTTTTCAACAGACTGTGGACCACTAGAAGACTGTTTGTATGCGTCTCCGCCAGTGGATGAAGCCATGATTTCTACGCTCTGTGAACCACTACCAGACTGCATATCTGAAGCGGCGACTGGGTCAACTTGTAGCACTTTAGAGGCCCTCGCTCTTTTGCCTCGTCCGCCTCTCATCTTTGGAATAATATGGATGATTTAACTTAATACTAATTAAATATACGTCTTCACTCGTTGAAGGTCAGACTCAGAATGAAATTTAACTGGTAAAAAGTATTATTTTTATAGACGTAGCAAGGACGTAGTATGGTCGTCGTACAGTCGCAGGACAGTCGCCGGACAAACGCAATAGTCGCTGTAGAGTCACCGTAAGGACGCAGAGAACGTAGCACAGTCGCAGCTGGGTCGCCGATGATCGCCTTGGGGACGCAATATAGTCGCAGTGGAAACGCCATGGACGTAGAAGGGTCGTATTGAGGACATAGAGGAAACGTACTGAACACAAGACTGCAGAGCCCCGGACCGTCTGCGAGAGAAATTTGGAAATTTGAAAGAAAACCAAACGATTTTCGAAAGAAAAATGCTATTTTACTAGTTTTCAGGTCGCAGTAAGGTCGTGGTTTATGTGTGAGGGCAGCTTTAAGAACTTTGAAGGAAAGTACAAGTTTCCTGTATATAAAATAATCATGAACAGGCATCCATTTAAGAACCCTAAAAATATCAACAGTAGAAATCTGTGTAACTTTGTCGTTGAAAATAATTCTGGCTGCCCTTTTCTGCAATTTGAAAAGTCTATCAACACACATCTTGTTTTTGGCAGAGCACCAAACTGTAGAACAATAGTTAAAATGAGGAAAGAAAACAGTGTTATAAATTTTCAATAATGCTGCAGGTGGCATAAAAGTTTGTAGTCGACGTAAAAGACCTATTTTCTGTGACAGTTTCTTACATAAGGAATCAATGTGCACAGACCATGTCAAACATTCATCTATTTGTACACCAAGAAGTTTAGCAGTGTTAACAGTATCTAAAACAATATCACCTACTTTAATACACATTTTTCTACACTGAGAAAGCTTTTGCGTGGTACCAATCAACATACACTGTGTTTTCTTAAGGTTCATAGTAAGTTTATTACATTCCAACCATTTCATAGAATTTAAAAGATCCTCGTGCAACCTTTGCTCGATTACATCGATAGATTTATGTGAAACGTCCTGAGATGTATCATCCGCATACATGGAAACTTGTGAATGCTTTAGACATTTTGGATAGTCATTAAGAAGTAAAATGAAAAACAATGGACCCAATATTGACCCCTGAGGCACTCCTATTGTAACATCCCTTTCCTCAGAAACAACACCTCCCCATCTAACGCACTGTGATCTTCCGCTAAGATAAGAATGAAACCATTTAAAAGAATTTTGACAAATACCAAATGATAAAAGCTTGTGCAACAGTACTTCATGATTCACAGTGTCAAAAGCTTTACTAAGGTCAATAAAAAGAACACCTGTTAATTTGCCGTTGTCTATGTTTCTTAACCATTTATCGATGATGTTATGAAGCGTAGTTTCACATGAGTGATTTGGTCTAAAACCGGACTGATTTTCACTTAAAAGTTTGTTTTTATCAAAATACTCGTAAAAGGAATTAGAAACATGCCTCTCAATAATTTTGCTTACAATAGGTAAAACTGACACCGGTCGATAATTGTTCACAATAAAATTGTCACCAGATTTAAAAAGAGGGGTAACTCTTGCTTTTTTCCACTCGGACGCAACAACACCACTTTTGATAGAAGTATTCAGTAAAATGTTAGGATTTCAGCAATTACATCTGAGGTCATTTTTAACAACTTAACAGAAATAGCATCTAGACCAGTAGCTTTCGAAATTGACATACCTCTTAGTTCCTTTATAACAAATTCTATAGAAATATCTGGAATAGTGAACGACCCTCTAGGCATTAATTGTTCAATAACAGGTAAAGAATTGTCAATTTTTTCTGCGAATTTATGCCCAATGCCGCAGAATTCGTTGAAAGTATCGGCCATGTCTTTTGCATCAGTGACTGTCTCACCGTTCCTATCTAAGTGTGTCGGAGTCGCGGATGTTGATTTTGCTGGTAAAAATTGTTTAATTTTTCTCCACATGTCTTTAGGTTTGGAATTCGCTTGACTGATTGCACTTTCCACGAAATCACGTTTGGCGTCGTTGATTTTGGTCACAACTCTGTTTCTTGGGGCCCTATACAGCGTCCAGTCGGATTTGTCACGCGACTTTGATGCCCGACGATGTAATATATCTCTTAGTCGCATCTCTGAAAGTATATCATCGTTTATCCATTTTTCCGAGTCACTGCGGATACGTCGTTCTTTCATCGGCATGTGCTTGTTGACCACTGTCATAAACATTGAGTGAAATGATGACCACATACTGTCGATGTCGGGTAATGCTTTCAGTGAGTTCCAATCAACAGCATTCATATCGTTAATAAAATCACTTTCGATTAGTTTCTTTTGATCTCTATACTTCACATAAACATGGTCAGATCGGGAAGCACCTTTAAATTTCTTTCGTACCGAATAAACTAGATGATGATCGCTCAGCCCAACAGGTATCACTCCCCTGAAGTTATATAACACGGGGTGGTTGACATATATATGATCTATCAAAGTACTGCTATCACTAGTCACACGGGTAGGTTTATTTATAATTTGAGAAAGACCACAGGTTTCCATCATGGACTTAAAATTTGAGCTTTTTAATTGATCAATAGGTAGTTGATAAATCCTCCATCCGCTCCTCGAATTCCTGGATCCATTGCGCGTTCGAGTCAGGTGGTCTGTAAACAACTCCTACACTAATTGTTGGCGAATTTAAAAGTTTGATATCTACTGTCAAAAATTCTAAATTATCATCTCTGTATGTATTCAATAGTGTCCATTTGTCCTTAATAAACAAAATTACACCTCCACCACGGCGATTTCGATCCCTCCTTACTGTAGAGTACCCATTAATTTTAATTTCAGAATCAGAAATTTGATAGTCGAGTTTGCTTTCAGTGACAGCAAAACCATCAAATGCGCCATCTTTTAGTAAAATCCTGATTTGATCAATCTTATTGAGTATGCCACATAAGTTCACATGAGCAAATCTAATGCCTTTGGGTAGTGCTATAAAAAATTCACTCGCACACTGATCCGCGGGGGAATTTCCACAACAAAGTTCTATACACGAGTCACAGATCCACTCAATATTTTCAATACTATTTCCAGTTTTGCAATTTGTTCTTTATCACAGAAAATGCATAGATATTTTCCGGCTGGACCGGGATTTAACGGTACATCGTTTGATAAAAGTAAGCATAAAAAAGTCAAGAGCTGATTTGTACTCACTAATCCTTTGCTCCTCGGTGATCGATTACTGTGAATGAAATTTCCAAAGCTTCTATGTAAAATTTCTCTTTCAAAACACAAAACTCTAGGTGTTAAAATTGGCCAACAGAAGCCAGGACAGTATTTCAAATCTTCAGTCAATTCTTGTTTGGTTAAAACATTTTGAAACTGCATTAAAATCCAAAAGAGTAGGAGAGTTGTTAACACACCTCCGATCGCGACGGCCATCTTGAATTGTCATGTTTGTCGGGCCAGACATATTTTTGCCCGCTCTTCTTCATGAACTTTTTTTTTCTCTCATTTATTACATAATTTATACATTATCAGTTATATCATATACAATATATGTACCAATGTAATGCATTCATAACAATCAAATCAGACAAAATAATATTTTGGTTGTCATTTTTTTAAAATATATACAATATAATTTGAAGAAGAAAAGGAATAATATTCATGAAATTGGGTTCTTGTTCAATTTTTGAGATGAAAATTTCATAGCGAAGATATACAAATATATTTTTACATAATAAATCAAGGAAGATACCCTTGTCTACCCGCAGGGCACACTCATCTCGCAGTCCATCACCGCCCTCGGGTAAACAATGAGAGAAGGAATTGTCTTCCTTCTCACCAGGTCTTATACACATACATATATGTATATATATGTAAACTTAAAAACACAGACACATATATAAATAGATACCACTACCTATACAAACTATATGCGTCATGAAGAAAAATAGGAGAGAACAAATTAATATAAATTACATCAGTTTAGAAAGGCTTTCAAAATACATATGTTCCGGTCTTGCATTCAAATAGTTCAGAACTGATGAGTAAATATAGATTGATTTTTTGACATGGTTATATATATTATAAGCAGTTTCATTTAAAGACTCTAGTCTGCATAGCATTTTATGTTTGTATATTCTATAGGCTATGTATGTAATGAGTAAATTTAAGGATCTTGTCTTATCATTTTGCTCCTGAAAAAACCCCAACACAATATGCTTCCACTGAACTTTAAAAGACAGATAACTGCTGACTGTATTCCATATATTCCAAACATTATTACACTCGTATATCAAATGGTTTTTTTTTTGTTTTTGTTTTTTTTTTTTATTTTCATATCTTTTATTTCCCAGAACTTACTCTATAACAATCATCCAAATCTAACTAACATAATAGGGCAGCTGCCAGGGATGGGGCCCTGACTAAGCTCCCTCAAAATACATAAATAGTTCTCCCTAAGGTACCACGCAGGGACCAACTTATTATTTCAATGACATAACATATATAAAGCAACATACACATGGTGTTTATAATATATAAATAAGGTATAGATACACAGATATATAGCATATTGATAGCGTTATATAAATCATATATGTAAATTGTTTGATTATTTGTTCATCCGGTATTTATAAATGCCACGCTGCCACAATGAGTCCACACATATCACAACAGTTCATAACCGACTCATTGGGCAGCTCTATTCAGGGACAAGTTCCCCTGAATAGTGGATTTATAGATTTATAATAATGACAGACATATATGTGAACAAAGTTAAGTAGAAGCATGCAGTTATGTTTGAATCTTATATGGAAAAATCAGAGCATAATTATAGCTTGGATATAAAATTTTGAAAAAAAAGAGTGTTCTTTGTTTTTACGCAACAGCTTTAGAACTTGACAATGTTCTCTCAAGTATTCCTTGACAGAGCGAATAACAAAATCATTTGTTTCATCAACCTGTACAACTCTACAATACATTTTACATTTGTAAATTCTAAATGCAATGAAAGATATAAAATAATTATATATCTTAGACAGTTCGTTATTATCAAAATAAAACTCGATAACAACATGTTTCCAAATGATCGTGAAATTAATGCAGATGCTTGCAATCTTCCAAATATGTTGTACATTACTACAATCAAAAATTAGATGTTTTGCGTTTTCGATTTCATCTCGACACTGTTTACATTTATTAGTAATATTTTTATCCCATTTGCTGATAAGGAGATTGTTACTCAATAAGTTGTGTATTAGCGTGTAATTAAACGCTGCTAAGGATTTGTCTTTAATGCATTTAACTTTACATAAAAATATTGATTCCCATTTCTTTTTATCTGTTATTTGGAACTCTCTACTCTGCTTTGTAAGAGAGGGTATTTGGAATTTGTGTTTTATCAAGGCAGAGTATAAGTTTTTAGTTTTTTGTTGTAAAAAGAATTTTTTCTCAATTTGTTTTGCCAAGACGTAGGGGATTTTTGCAAAATCATATCGGTGTTCAATTTTTTTGAAAATGTGTCGTAATATCTTATATTCGCATAGCCAGTTTGTTTTCTTCTTAAGATTATCACAGATTTGTTTACCTGATTTTAATAGCCCATCCTCATTAAAAATATCTTTAACATATAATATCCCGCTTTTAATCCAATCATGAAAACAAATCGATTTGCCTTGGAAAAGGAAATTTCTGTTAGACCATATTGGTTGTAAAAGGAATTTTTCAGTGGATTTAAAAGTTTGGTTTGTCTTATCCTGACAGAGATTGAAACAGGAAAATACCTGTTTATAAAATACCGGAATTTTTTTTAGAATGCCGTAATCGTCAGCTGATGTTTCAGAAGTCTTAACTAGATAATTAATGTCAATATCCAATGGTTTGCAAAAGCTTTCTACATATTTCATTAGGATGCGATTATTTATAATAAGGCGTGGAACCCATGTTGATTTTAATGCTTTGAGTTTAGACTCTGTATCGACTATACCTATCCCTCCATCTTTTATATCCCCTATTAATGTATTTCTTTTAATTCTATCTTTTTTATTCCATAGAAAATTAAATAACAACTTATTAATGTCTTTTATATACTTAGGATCGGGTAACTCTAGGATACTCGCGACATAAGTCATTTTTGATAAAGCCAAAGTGTTAATAATTGTACATTTACCAAATAGTGATAATTTTCTTCTTTTCCATGATTCGAATAACATTTCAATTTCGTGATATATTTTCATCCAGTTTTTGTTATAACATTCAATTCTATCTTGACCAATATAAATACCTAAACATTTTACAGCTTTCTTGGTTGCCTTTATTCCTTCTATTTATTCGAACTGGTTTTTTAGGTTTCCGAATAAAATACATTCTGTTTTTGTGAAGTTTATATTTGATCCTGCTAATTCACAGAATTTATTAATAGTTTTTAATGCATGTGTTAGTGATTCAGTATCACTTAAAGCCAGTGTCATGTCGTCTGCATGTTGGATATTTTTTATTTCATTTTCTAATTTTTTTTTTGTGAAGCCATGAATTGAATTGTTAGATTTTATTTTATCTGATAGAATTTCTGCCACAAAGAGGTATAAAATCGCTGAAATAGGACAGCCCTGCCTAATTCCCCGATGCATCTGACATGTTCTAGATAACCATCCATTATTTTTAAACGGAAGATAGGGTTTGTGTAAAGTATTTTAATCCATTTAATAAAATTTGTACCAAAATGGAATGTTTCTAAAGTTTTAAATAGAAAATTCCACACGACTGAATCAAAAGCTTTCTCAAAGTCGAGAAATAATAATAATCCCTCTTTATTATTGTTTTCCCAATATTCACAAATATATAATATTAACCGTGCATTACTTCCTATAAATCTTCCTTTGATATATGCTGTCTGTTCTTTGCTTATGTAATCATCAATAACTTTTTGTAAACGGCGAGCAAATATGAATGCAATTATCTTATAATCTGTATTGGTTAGGCTGATAGGTCTGTAGTTTTTTAATAGGGATTTTCCCCCCTTTTTGTAAATTAATGATATTACAGCTAGTCTTTGGGAAAAAGTCATTTCATTGGATTCAAAAATTTCTTTCAGCATTTCATAGAAGAGTTCCGATAACTGATCCCAAAAACATTGATAAAATTCAGTCGGTAAACCGTCTAAACCTGAGGATTTATTGTGTTTCATGCTCATAGCAGTTTCGCGACATTCTTCCAAAGTTGGAAATAGGTCACAACTGTCTTTCGCACTTTTAGATACACATTTGATATTGCTATTTTTTAAATAATTTTCAATGTCGGAAGAATTTATATTTTTAGTGTCATATAGTTTTTCGTAAAAGCAACACATTTCACCTAAAATTTCTTCATCAGTCGTTAAAGTTTCATTTTGTTCATTCTGTAATTCATTAATAACATTATAAGATTGATGTTTTTTTTTCTAGATTTAAAAAGTACTTGGTATTTTTTTCTCCCTCGTCAATCCATTTAGCACGTGATCTAATTTGAGCTCCCTTTGCGTTTTTGTCATACAAGTCATTTAATTGTGATTCCAAGTTCCTTTTTTTATTCATGTCGATTTGGAGATGCGGTAGAGATTCTATTTCATTTATTTCTTTTTCAATGTTTGAGATTTTACTTTTAAACTTTCTATGTGCCTTGATTGAAAAATGTATTGAGAATAGTTTAATTTTGTTCTTTAAGTCTTCCCATTTATGTATGCTTGTTCCTCTTGAGCTTTTTATATTTTGAATAATATTTACGATTTCATTTTTATATTCACTACTTTGTAAGTGGGAGATATTTAATTTCCAGTACCCTGTTCCTCTAGAGTTTTCACTCATATTTATAACAAATTTAATTGCTTTGTGATCAGACATTCTAGTTCCTTTAGAATGAGTTCCTGGTATTTTGCGTAATATAGGAGATTTGCTTTTATTAAGCAAAATTTTACTAATGAAGATAAAATCAATTCTACTCTTGGGTGTATCATAAGCATCACACCACGTGAAACCATCTATTTTCTCATATTTACTTGTCCATAAATCGACTAGATTTAATTGAGTGATTACGTCTTTTAATATTTTAGAGCTCTTATCCGTACAATTATCTATTTTACAATTGAAATCCCCACATAAAATGATTTTAGATGAAATATTTGAATAGTTATTAATAAAAGAGCTTAATCTTTTGAAAAATTGGATTCTATGTTTTTCATTATTTGATGCATATATATTAACTAAAGTATATTCCATATCATTAAACTCTACGTTGATTAATAGTTTTCGTCCGTCATTTCACCTGTGAGTATTTAGTATATTTATGTCTAATCCTTTTTTAGTTAGTATTGAAAATCCTTTGTTAAATGTTGAATCCGAGAAGCAGTGTATAGTTTTTCCATACCCTGAAAAAGTATATAATGATTCGTTTTCTTCAGTGAAATGCGTTTCTTGTAAGAAGGCGATATCTATTTTCGAATATTTTATCCAATTAAAAAGTTTTAAGCGTTTTTCTTTGGTATTTAAACCCCTTGCATTTACAGACACAAATTTGAGGTTATCCATGTCTCAAACAATTGAGAAGATGTATATGAAAAAACATAAACATGAAACATAAACAAAAACATTGTCCATTGGAAGTCCGAGTCAAGGGTTCTAGATTGTGCGCAAGTGCTAGAGGTAGTGATCAAATTAGCCTTTGCCAGTGCGACTTTTACTTTCAAGTGCATTGATTTTAGGAGATGATTTGGTACCTGGGGCGCCAATTTTCATCTGTGTGAGAGTCACTTGTTGCGATGTGGTTTTCTCTCTTGTGGTCATCTGTGATAACGTTGTTTGGTGAGATTTGGTTCTCTCTTTCGGGGTAGTCTGTGTGTGAGTCAATAGCTGTGATCTGCTTCGCTCTTTAGGGTTAGACTGAACGAAAGTCGGTCGTTGAGATCTATCTGTCTGTACTGGAGTTGCTGGAGATGATTGTGGAGACTGAGGTTGAGGAGACTGCAGAGAGGTAGGAGGTTTGTGTAGGCATGCGGCGGTTTTTGAGAGAATGCAGCCTAGTTTGTTTGCTCCTGGCCAAGCGTCAGCATGCGTGTGTATGGTACCATCCCTGTCGAGTCCGGAGCCCCAGAAGTTATCAAATGTAGTCTCCACAAAAAGATGATTTTCATGGTTTTTTAAGGCGTCGGCAAAAACCGGAACCTGTTCAGCCTTGGCTTTGATAATTTCTGTCATAATCTGCGTTTGGTTTGTCGAGAAACAGGGGGATGGAATGACTTGTTTCCCAATTTTTTTTGCATCTAAAGCCGATTTAGCAACTTGGATTGACGAGGCGCTCGGTAAATCACCGCTACGCATCGCTTTAACATACTGAAACGCATGCTCTGGTGATTTGTGGTTAACACCATATAATTTCAAGTCGCATGGAAAGAAGTTTGACAGACAGTTGTCATGGCCTACGAAAGGAATGATATTTGGTGTAGCTTCGGTGTAGTATTCGCATTGGCAATCTCCAGGTTCGTGACCTTCAGATTTGCAAACTTTGCAGCGTTTTTCATTAGGACATTCCTTAGTGAAGTGGTTTTCTTCCCAACAATTCATACACTGCGGGGTACGTTTGGTGGAAGGTTGCCCGTAATGGTAGATTGAACATCTTAAACCGGCACAAACTGATGTGCGAGGGAGAAATACGCCTTCGTCTAGTGGTTTGATGTAAATGAACCTATTTCCGTTAAGGATGCTGGTCATTCTCCTAGTAACTGGATGGCGAATTTTTTCGTACTTGAGGTCGCTAGTGAAAGAAACATTGAATTTTTGCAGCATTTTTGTTACCTCGTTGTCATCAACCGATGATGGTACGCCTTTGATTGTTACTTTCAGTATATTTTCATCAGGACTGGATATTCCAGCTGAATAAGGATTTGTGTCGTACACTTTCACATTTATATTTCTGAGATCTATTCCTTTCGTAAGAAGTTGCGCTCTACTTTCTTTCGAGCCTACGTATACTCTCCAAAGATCTCTGTCTTTTTGAACACATTTCAGGTCATTTATTTTGTTACCAACGGCGATCGATAAGTCGAAGTCTGAATAGCGTGTAGAGCTAATTTGAAACTCGCTGTCCTTTAAATAAACCGGTTTAAGCAATTCCATTGTTCTGGAGTAACGGCTTTGAATTCGATTGGATGACTATCGTTCACAGAACAGCACAAACACATACAAAAAAAAAGCATCAAAATCAAAATCCAAAAGTTCTTGAAACACACAAAAAAATCCACAGAAACAGACATGAACATATATACACTGATGAGTTCCAAGGAATTTTCGAAGAATTTTCTGAATTCCTTGAAAATTGTCAAAAACCACGGAGTAGACTTAAACGTGCCAAGCCTAATCCGAGTCACGTGACCAAAAAATGTTTTATATTATCAACTTGGTTACAAGATGTACACTTATTTTTTACATCTTTTTTCCATTTGCTCATGTATGCATTATTACACAATATATTATTTAGTAATTTATAACTGAATTCTGCTATTTGTTTATCTTTCAAATCTTTAATCTTATGTTTGTAAATACTTGCCCAGATTGACTCATTATGTATTCCAAATTCTTCAGATAATATTATCTGATAATTTGGTTGGCAAAACTTTTTTTCAGTCAAATTTCTATAGAAAAAATTACTGGGTTGTTTACATATATCAGTATATCCAAGAAGAAAGTTAAAACTAGTAACATTTTGTATATTTGTATAGTTTGAATTTGAAAAGTTGTGCAGGCTACGAATTTTTTTCGTGATTGCCAAAATAATTTTGTATTCACATAGCCAATTAGATTTATCGATGATATATGAATACTCATCTAATGTTTTAAAAATTCTATCATTGAATAAGTCTCTAACGTATATAATTTCAGATTTTGCCCAATTTTCGAATACAATGGGTTTCCCTTTGTATTTCAGATTTATGTTGTTCCATATAGGTTGTTGTAAAATATCATCAGGGGATCTTTTAGCGTAGTTGAGTTCATTTTTACATTCATTAAAGCAACATAATATTTCTTTATAAAATAGTGGTAATTTAGTCTTGGTCAAATTCTCCACATCTGTGGTGGAACATTTTATCATATAGTATATATCAACATTAAGCATTTTACAATAATTATTTGTTATTCTAAATAATACTCCTTTTGAATTCAGTAGTCGTGGAATCCATGCCGCTTTTAATGCTTTTATTTTACATTCTACGTCCACTATTGATAGACCTCCTTTTGTAATATCTCCAATCGTAGTGTTTCGTTTAATTCTTTCTGTTTTGTCCCAAAGGAAGTTGAAAATTAATCGCTGTATTTTTTTCATGTAGTCTTTATCAGAAAGGCATAAAATTGATGATACATATATTAATCTTGAAATAGCAAGTGTTTTGATTACACATGCTTTACCAAAAAGTGTTAATTTTCTTATTTTCCAAGATCCAAACAATTTCTCCATTTCATTATAAATTCTCATCCAGTTTTTATTGTAACATTCTTCTTTATCATGACCTACAAAGATGCCTAAACATTTTACTGCTTTATTTGTAACTTTAATACCAAATAGTTCCTCATATTGGTTTTTCAACGTCCCTAGCAAAATACATTCCGTTTTGTTGATATTAATCTTAGTACCAGAGCATTTACAGAACTTATTTACTTCATCTAGAGTATTTTTCATTGATATTTCGTTTTTTGCTGCTACCGTTAAATCATCAGCGTGTTGCATACTTTTTATTTCGGAATTATTTATCGTAATCCCATTTATATTTTCATTGTGTTTTATTCTACTGGCTAAAATCTCTGCCACAAAGAGAAAGAGGAGAGCTGAGAGAGGACAGCCTTGTCTAATCCCTCGTGTCATCGAGCATGTTTTAGTAATCCACCCATTATTTTTCATTTTAAATATAGGTTGTGTATATAGAATTTTAGTCCATTTAATGAAATTCTTTCCCATATTGAATTTTTTCAATACTTTAAAAAGAAAATTCCATTCCACAGAGTCAAACCCTTTTTCAAAATCTAAAAATAGTAGAATTCCATCCATATTTTCTGTTTCGCAATGTTCAAAAACGTCTAGTATAAGCCTAGCATTCTCTCCAATATAACGTCCTTTTATGTAAGCGGTTTGATTTTCATCAATTATATTTGATAGAATTTTTTGCAGTCTTTTTGCAAAAATAAAAGCAATGATTTTATAATCAGTATTTGTCAGGCTTATTGGCCTATACTTTTTTAGTTGATTCTTTACCCCTTTTTTAAAAACTAATGATATTACTGATCATCTCTGAGAATGTGTCATGGTTTCCTTTTCAAAGATTTCCTTTAGAGCATCATAAAAATAAGGACCAATTTGTTTCCAAAACGTTTGATAGAATTCATTGGGTAATCCATCCAGACCAGGTGATTTATCACTTTTTAAGTTAGAAACCACCTCTGTACATTCCTCAAAAGATGGGAATGATTCTAACATTTCTTTGTTTTCATTACTCAGTAAAGGTAATTTACCTAATTCCGACAGATAATTGTCAATAATTCCATCTTCTATATTTTTACTAGAGTATAGGTTTTTATAATAGCTGACCATTTCTCCTAATATTTCATTTGATTTATGTAACTTATTATTATTTGAATTTATTATTTCTGTGATAACATTTGAAGATTGATGTTGTTTTTCTAGATTTAAAAAGTAGGATGTATTTTTTTTCTCCCTTTTCTATCCATTTAGCTTTCGATCTTATTTGTGCCCCTTTAGACTTTTTATCATAAATACAATTTAATTCTGTTTCTAGGGTTTGAAGTTTTTTGTAATCAATGTCCGCAGCGTTTCCAGTTTCTAATTTCTCTATCTCCTTCTCAATTGTTTTAATTCTTTTTTTAACCGATTTCTGTTTAAATATTGAAAATTGTAAAGAAAATTCGTTCACGGAATGTTTTATTCTTTCCCATTTATCAACTGCGCTTAATGACTTGTCTACGTTATTAATGACGTTTTCAATTCCCTTTTCATATTTCTCATTTAGTAAGTGCGATACATTTAATTTCCAATATCCTGGACCCCTCTTACTGTTTGAAATTGTGAATTGAAATTTGAGAAATCTGTGATCAGATATACGAGAACCGTTGGAATGTGTCCCAGGTATTTTCCGTATTTTTAAATACCAAAATTGTGACAAAATTCATTATTAATGAATACGTAATCTATTCGACTTTTTGGATTATTATCAGCATCACACCATGTTAGACCCCAAATGTCAGGATACTTGCTTTTCCAGAAATCAACTAAATCGAATGTATTTACCATCTTATTAAAAAGTTTATACTTTTATCGTGTTTATCATTTATTTGACAATTGAAGTCTCCACAAAGAATTATGTTGTCGTTTAAACGATTTTTCGAAATAAAATTGATAAGATTTTTGAACAAATCGCTTCTCTTACAGCTCGTATTTGGAGCATATATATTAACAATAGAAAATAAGAAACCTTTTATATTAACATTTAAGAGGATTTTTCGACCATCTATAGATTTTTTGACATTCAAAATTTCAATATCAAGATTTTCTCTCATTATAATGGAAACACCCTTACTAAATACTGAATCGCTGTAGTTATGAAATGATTTCCCTTTCCAACCAATGTTATACTTATATTCATATTTCTTAATGAAATGTGTTTCTTGTAAAAGTGCAATGTCTATTTTCTTTTCTAGTAACCATGAATATATTTTTTTCCTTTTAACATCAGTATTTAAGCCTCTTACATTTACCGAAATAAAATTTATCTCATCCATTGTAAGTGATACATCAGTTAAAACGAAAATACATTACACATACAGTAAATAAGTTTCCAATATATCATTGGCCACATAAATAACATAAATGACATAAATATGCCATACATGTATATAGAGATTACATACATGATTCCTACACAGATTGTACCATACCGCAAATTCAAGCTCCACTCCTTGTAGAGTTCGTTCAAATTCGTTACCATTGTATACAGGGTGTCAGTACGGGAAGTTAACCGATCGCAGATTCATCAGAGTCACTTTCTGATGAAGCATCGCAACCTGATGTTTGTTCTACATCCGTAGGAACTCGCATTTTAGCGTGGAACATTTCGGCAATATTTTTGTGCGACGTAGTATTTTTTTTCTGGTGTCTGGAACTAGGTTTGGCCTGACTCCATTGATCGCTTTTTTTGCGTTTTCTGGCTATCTTTGCCACTTTCCCAATGATTTGCCCTAGGGTGTTTTTACCAGGCCAATCAGATGGCTTGGTGTTTTGGGTTCCAGTTTTATCCAGACCTGATCCCCATTTGTCATTGAAAGTTGACTCAGCGAACAGGGTATCCTTTTTCACAGTTCTCAGCTTCTCTCTGAATATCTCGACTTGAGCGCATTTTTTATCAATGATTTCTTTCATCACGTCCTCCGAGGTTTCGTCCCACTGGTCGTTGACTCTCACTTTATCACCAATGCGTTTGGCGGTAAGCGCGTCCGCAGCCGTTTGAATTTGTTTGGCAGCATCTAGGTCCCCGCATCTCAAAGCTTCAGAGTATTGGAATGCGTGTTCCGCGGATCTGTGTTGAACCCCAAATACGTTCAGATCGCAAGGGTAGAAATTCGAGAGAACATCTCCCTCACCATTGAAGCAGACAACATTTTCTTGAATTTGATATGATGCGCATTTTGAATCTCCAGGTTTGTGACCGGAAGTATTGCAGACTTTACATCTAGGTTCGTTTTTACAGTTATTCGAACTGTGACCTGTTTCCCAGCATTTTGTACAAGTAAGGTTTCTCTGGATTTTGGGCTGACCGTAATGGAACAACAGGCAACGGATACCTGCACAAAAATTTACTCGTGGTAGAGTTTTCCCGTCAGCAAGGGGTTCTATGTACATAAATCTGTTTCCATTGAGAATGCTTGTCATTTTGTTTGTGACAGGGTGTCGAATTTTTTCAAAAAGGATTTTGCTCTTTAATTTGACACCGAGCTTATCCAAGAGCTTAACCACAGCAGAATCATCTATGGAGAGTGGTAGCCCACAAAGACGAATTTTCAATGTATTGACCGAGGGGTCGTGGTTTCCTGAGGAATACGGGTTTGTTTCAAAGAATGACAAGGATACATTTTGTAAGGATATACCTTCCGATAGCAGTTTTTCTCTGCTACCTTGATTTTTAACGTAAACACGCCATGGGTTCCTGTCAAGTTGAAGACAGTGTAGAGAATTGTCAATAACTTCAATTATACGTTCCATTAACATGAAATCTGTTACCCGATTATCATCACAGCATTGAACATCAGAGTTCTTCAGGTATAACGGTTTAATTGGTCTATCAGGCTGTTCAGTCATGATGAATAGATCACAGAAGTTACAGGTAGTATATTTGAGTTCAAGTGAAAATCACTCACCTTGCACTTCAGATGAATAATATCCAAATATCAAAATGAGAAAAAGTCATATAATTATATACACACAGTGAACATCCTTGTATATTCACTGCAAGAGAATAACAAAAGTCTTGAAAATCCCGAATAAAAGGCGATATTTTGTCAAAAAACACAGGATCAAGGTAAAGTGTGTCCACCTTGTTCTATGTCACGTGACCGATCCTTCTTCATGAACTTTATTTCAAATTCTTTATCATTTTCATCCGCGTCAATTGAGAGTATTTGTCCAATACAAACGGTCACAGATTTTTTGTTTTTTGAAGGAAACTTGATGGCGACAAACTTTCCAGATTTGAGTTCAGCTTTCTTGTCTGCTTCTGTTTGTCTACTAGTACTTCTGTTTCTCTACTACATTCCTCCTGTTGTTTCTCTACTACATTCCTCCTCTGTTACATTATCTAATGGTTCATTCCCATTCTGACCTATGGCATCAGATTATGTTGACTTATTCAACAGTTTCAAGGACTGAAGTTCCCTGGAAGGACAATGCTCTTTATTTTGGCACTCACCGCTTTCACTGCTGCACTGTTTGCAGTAACAAGAAAGTGTACGGGTTTCCAGCTTGTAACTGTCCCCTATTCTTGGAACACAGTGAAGCTTTCGTGTTCCCTTTAGAGTTTGTACATTTGTTTCTGGTCTGTCTCTTCTTACATTAGATACAAGGATGAACTCTCTCTTTGAAAGCATCTTGTCATTCCCCTCTGTAGATGATTTCTCCATTGTCAGTTTTTCTTGACAGTGATGGAATACATCTTCTGCTGTTCCAATAATTTTCCTTGAGCTGACAACTGCTTGATAACATGAATTAGAGTATAAAAGTGATTAAAGAAAATTACAATTCTTTGAAATCAATTATTCCTATTCAATGGCAAAAATATGTATGTGGAAATGAATATATTAAGCATGAATTTGTACCAAATTTTCTTGTTAGTTTTAAAGATCAAAATATTGTATTCAATTCATGTACTGTGAACATTTTTTATAAGATATTGATAGAAAAGCTTTTTATACAACCTGTTTCTGATACATTTTGGAGTAATAAATTTCAAATGGCTGATCACAATGATATAAAACATAGATGGTTGGTTTTATGGGACCATTGTAAATCACCAGATATTGTTGAAATTGATTTTAGAATTTTTCATAATATCATCTATACAAATGAAAAATTGTTTAAAATTGGCAAATCTGACTCTAAAGTATGCCCAGTATGTGTTTCTGAAAATGAAGATTTATTCCATTTGTTTTTAGATTGTAATGAAGTGATTGATTTCAAGAATAATTTTGTTATATACCACCTTGAATCACTCATGAAAGACTGTGAAAATAGAGTATACAATTCTTCGAATTTTGAGAAAATATTCCTTACTGGTTTAACAAAGAATATCAAACATGTTAATTCTTTCTTTGTTAATTTTTTTCTGTCAGTATGTAGATTTTGTATTTATAAAAGAAGGCAGATATGTTTAAGAAGTGATAAAGTACTTGATTTAAAAAGGCTGTGTAAATATACTTTGAGAAATTATATTAGTAGTAATACGGTACTGGACAGTCACTTACAGTCACTTACGTCACAGGTCAACTAAGGTCACAGTCACTGACGTCACAGGTCAACTAAGGTCACAGTCAATAACTACTGACGTCACAGGTCAACTAAGGTCACAGTCAATAACGAGGTCACAGTCACTGACACCCTAGGTCAACAAAGAGGTCACCTCAGTCACGTGTTGAAACACGTTTTTTCAACCAGGTCAGGAAAGAGGTCACAGTCACTAAAGTCACACCCCGAGTCACAACGTGATCAACATAGTCAAGCGTTTTTTTTAAATTTATACCAATCAACATGTATAAATAGATCCAACCCATCAGCAAAAAAAGGTATAACCAGTCTATGAATCCATACCTCTAGTAATGAAAACCAATACTCAAAAGACCATCAAGTAAGTTATGTTTAAAAAAACACTAGTAGATGAAAAAATTTAATAAATTTTATTTACTTTACAACATGCTTTATAGGAAAAACATTGAGCAACAAAAGTATAAACACAAAAAAAAAAATCATCCCTTCACTAACAAATCCACACAGATCTATGGTAAACACAGAGGGAATATCCATTACCAAAATTACCTCTGGTGATGATTTTTTATTCAACATAACCAACTCGATTAAAATAACAGAGTTGTCTTTCTTTTCATAACAATATAATCACAAAAAAATTCTTAGAGTTCTTCAGAAATGGTGGTTTTTCAAATAATTCTTTACATAATCTACCAACATTGAGGTTTGCAGTAAGTCCGCCTGCATATTATCCACCAACTCATTTAAGGCATTAAGTTCCTCCGTGAGAGGATAATTGTTGGGTGCTGTATTCATGTCGCAATCAGAACTTAATCCCACATTCGAGCAATCAAGAGAATCAAACAGTGCGGCGGAGTACACAGTGCGGCGGAGTACACAGTGCGGCGGAGTACACAGTGCGGCGGAGTACACAGTGCGGCGGAGTACACAGGTGGGGAGGCCGGAACATTCACAACTGGAGAGAGGGCGGAGTACACAGGTGGGGAGGCCGGAACATTCACAACTGGAGAGAGGGCGGAGTACACAGGTGGGGAGGCCGGAACATTCACAACTGGAGAGAGGGCGGAGTACACAGGTGGGGAGGCCGGAACATTCACAACTGGAGAGAGGGCGGAGTACACAGGTGGGGAGGCCGGAACATTCACAACTGGAGAGAGGGCGGAGTACACAGGTGGGGAGGCCGGAACATTCACAACTGGAGAGAGGGCGGAGTACACAGGTGGGGAGGCCGGAACATTCACAACTGGAGAGAGGGCGGAGTACACAGGTGGGGAGGCCGGAACATTCACAACTGGAGAGAGGGCGGAGTACACAGGTGGGGAGGCCGGAACATTCACAACTGGAGAGAGGGCGGAGTACACAGGTGGGGAGGCCGGAACATTCACAACTGGAGAGAGGGCGGAGTACACAGGTGGGGAGGCCGGAACATTCACAACTGGAGAGAGTGGAGTGTAACTCGTGGATGGAGAGATTGAAGTATAACTCGTGGATGGAGAGATTGAAGTATAACTCGCTGATGGAGAGATTGAAGTATAACTCGTCGGTGAAGAGACAGGAGTGTAACTCACGGGTGCAGAGAGTGGCGAATTTTGAATCTGACTAATCAGAGACTAGAATACAATAAAAATTAAATTATAAGTAAATAGATCTTATGTTTTGTAATATAATTTTGACACTTTTGGTAGAATTTGCTATTCTCTGTAAGTACTAGTTGAAGAAAAAATAATTTCCGTTGTATTTGTGGTTGTACCAGACCAAACCTCGAAATCAACTTCAACGAAATACAATTACAAAATGGAAATCAAACAGTGCGGCGGAGTACACAGGTGGGGAGGCCGGAACATTCACAACTGGAGAGAGTGGAGTGTAACTCGTGGATGGAGAGATTGAAGTATAACTCGTGGATGGAGAGATTGAAGTATAACTCGCTGATGGAGAGATTGAAGTATAACTCGTCGGTGAAGAGACAGGAGTGTAACTCACGGGTGCAGAGAGTGGCGAATTTTTCACTTCTGTTAAGGAGACTCTCCTCTGATCCTTAACACAATGGGTTTTTACTTTTAAACATTGGTCCTCCAACCTTTTTTCCAACTTGTCAAATTTAGTTTGATGCTTTTTCCTGAATTCCTCCAGGAAGTCTACAGCCTGAGAGTCATCAATGAGTTTTCTTCTGGAAAAAAAATGAAGTTCTTTACAACCAAGTCGTATATAACCTGCGCATTCCCTAAATACATATGGTGGACTATCATAAACAATAAGATACAGCCTAGCCCTGTGGTTGAGGATTTATCTGTGCACTCAAAGGAGGGACCTGATGCACAGGAAGTAATTGCTCCCTCAATACGAGATATAAATAACTTTTGGTCACTATCAGGGAGTCCCCTGTATCCTCTAGTTTTCTTTTTCTCGTATTTGAAATGGGTGGTCTGATTTAAAGAAAATGTATTTAAATACAATGAAAACCCCTTTGTCTGTAAAACTACACAAATCTAAAAATATATTTATACCCCCCCCCCTATTTTCTTAATTTTATTTCATCTCATCTATATGTGTGACTTCAAATGTAATTTATAAAAAAAACCAACTTAATAAATATACTGAAAATTTTACAAGATATTTTTTTATGAAAATATGGAAATACTTGCGACAAGTCCACAAAGGTCACACCAAACTCTTCTCCTTTTTTCAGCCATGCCTCTTCAAAATCTTTAAACGGTCTCTTTTTCTCATCCCTTATTTTAAAAAAAAGCCTAAATTTCTAGTTTTTATTGTCTTTTCAAAAAAAATTTTAAAAAAATTAAAAGAAGGGGGGGGGGGGATTTAAAAAAAAAAATAGGATTGAAAACTAATTTTGAAAATATATTTTTTATTTAAAAAAATTTTTTTACAAAATAATTATAAAACTTTTTAAAAATTATTTTACACTTACAAGCAGTCCAAGAATTTTTCAGCCATTTCAGTTATGATTCCTCCAAACATATACCAAGAAAAGCTCACACTAACAGTCAACTGGTGAAAACTGGTGATGAATGAAATTATTCCTCATATTTATACCCATTGAGGTCCCTGAAGAAAACGTGAAAAAACAACCACGTTGTAATATTTTTTCCCCAGTTTAATGATTGAAATATATTTCCTTGTCCCCCGCCCCTTTTTTCACACCATTGTCATATCTACCTAATTTTGATGATGTAAAACACTATTCTGATCAGTCAAGGTCCTTTCCTCAATTAAGAAAATTAGTACATGCTATATATGCATTCTTGCATCACGTCTTATGGACCCGCGCTTTTCACTAGGTACAAGCCGCTAATAATTTACGTTATTATGATCACGTGTACCTGTTTGTTAACACTAAAAGTAGAATTAACCCGTTTCAATCACATGTACTTGTTACCTTATGTACCTATTTTTTCACTACAACGAAAAACATCACTCCGTACAAAAAAAATTCATTCATATATCCATTACCAATCAAAATAAATGAATAAATAAAATAATAAAAATATCATGTCTAGCATTCTAAACTGATCAAAGGCAGAACCAGGGGATGTGCGTCAGGCGTACACCCTGTCATCTACTGCACCTTCCCGTTTAAAAAATTCCTGGATCCTCTCCTGCTGATGCTGCATTTTTAAATTTTTACTACAATGATCAAAACCTAGGTTAAATCATCACATGTACCTGTCATCTCCATGCATCATTTTTTCCGTCATACTATCTAAAACATGATAATTTATCTTTTTATTCATTATTATTTTTCATAAGAAACAAATTTGAACAAATTCGGTATCAAATATCAAAAACTGTTATATTTATTACTAATCCTATCTTTTTTTTAACCCCCCCCCTTCTTTTAATGAGATGTATACATCTTCATTCAGTGCAATAAGTTTGACACGTGACACACGAACTTCTTCATAATCAGTGTTAATACATGTACATAAAATTATGCATATAATTCATCATCTCAAAATTTAACCCTTGAAAAATTCCGCCAAATATAAAAGACACAGCTTAATAAAAAAAAAAGCTAAATAAGGGAATATCTAATTTCTATCATAATTAAAAAAGTATTTTTAAAATGCTAAATAAGGACATATTATTCTTAATAAGATTTATTGTCCTTTTCTTTTATCATCATTATTTTCAAAATTTACATTGAAAATAAATAGAAAAAATACTCTGACAAGAAACTATCTTGACTAAAGTCTATAGTAAGAATTTCAATATCAGAGCATTTTAACTACACGAAAGCAATAATCTATAAATAACAAATAAACCAAAAAAGTAAAAAAAAAAAAAAAAAAAAAAAAAACGGATCCAAAATGTATCCGATTTTTAATTGTTTTACACCTTTCAGAATCTGGGGGCTAAATTCACTTATGCAAGGGTTACCATATTAGGTCACATGTTGCTGAGATTGTCAAAAAAACATGGAGCGAGCCTTATGGATAACCCTGCTTTCTTTATGCCTATCACGAGCTGTGGTTGCATACCGCAATGTCAAAGTTTGCAAATTGCCCGATTGTCGCAAAACAACTGTCAACGCGGCATACATTCGCGAAGTATTTGTAACCAACTGTCAAGCCAACAAAGTGTACGTAGTTGGGGACCCGCACAGCATCACCATCCGTGATGATCAGAACAGAATTTGTGGTAAGTAATTTTATTTGTTGGTATTCTAATCTTTAACTAATATAGTCTATAACTGTATAAACTATCTAAATTAAAACTATGATATCCAAATTAAAACTTTGTAAGATATCTATCCATATGTGAATATGACATCGGGTTCAGTATTCTTAAATTAAGATCCCAATCTGCCATACGTAAACATGATTTATATTTGCTTTTTTTTGGTGTTCTATAACTGTATAAACTATCTAAATTAAAACTATGATATCCAAATTAAAACTTTGTAAGATATCTATCCATATGTGGATATGACATCGGGTTCAGTATTCTTAAATTAAGATCCCAATCTGCCATACGTAAACATGATTTATATTTGCTTTTTTTGGTGTTCTATAACTGTATAAACTATCTAAATTAAAACTATGATATCCAAACTAAAACTTTCTAAGATATCTATCCATATGTGGATATGACATCGGGTTCAGTATTCTTAAATTAAGATCCCAATCTGCCATACGTAAACATGATTTATATTTACTTTTGTGTGTGTGTGTGTGTGTGTGTGTAGTCCCGCTAAAGCTCGGAAGTCACAAGAACAGTCATTTCAGCAGACTCAGCACCACAACCACAAATCCAACAACCATGATAAGCACAAATGACAGCGAGTTGCTTTTTTAAAATTTTTTTTAAAACAAAACTCATATTTGGGGGAAAAATATCATGAATCGAGTCAAATATGTTTAACAACCTTTTACTTATAAATATGCATGAAATGATGCAATATTATTTAAATTTTCTATCCAAAAAGATGTTATTGAATCCAAACAGGTAGATTTTTAAAAAGTTTTTAAAGTTCTGAATGTTCGTTACGTAAAGATGCTTTTTTTTTTTATTGTAGACCCACTAAAGCTGCAAACATTTGCCTTAATAAGTCGCAAGAACAGCAACCCAACGATGAAGACTAAAACAAGTCTAACTACTAAGAGCGACACAAGTGACAGTGAGTTTCTTTTTGTTAACAAATTCATAATCAAGAAAAAAAAATACCAGGAACCAAGTCAAATATGCAATATTTTTTAATTTTTCTATCCAAAAAAATGTTATTAATCCAAAGAGGTAGATATTTTTTTAAAATTCATAAAAGTTCTGACGTTCCTTAAGTAAACATCTTTTTTTTTTATAGACCCACTAAAACCTGGAGGTCAAAAGAAGAATACTGATGTCAGCAGACTCAGCACCACAACCACAAATCCAACAACCATGATAAACACAAATGACAGCGAGTTGCTTTTTTTAAAACAAAACTCATAATCGGGAAAAAATAATATCATGAACCGAGTCAAATATGTTTAACAACCTTTTACTTTTAAAGATGTATGAAATGATGTAATATTATTTAAATTTTCTATCCAAAAAATTGGATCCAAACAGGTAGATTTTTAAAAAGTTTTAAAGTTCCGAATGTTCCTTACGTAAACATGCTTTTTTTTATTGTAGACCCACTAAAGCTGCAAACATTTGCCTTGATAAGTCACAAGAACAGCAACCCCATGATGAGGACTGATGCAAGTCCCTATACTATGACCAGTGCTAGTGACAGTGAGTTGCCTTTTATTAACAAACTCATAATCAAGAAAAAAATATCAGGAACCAAATCATGTATGTTTAACAACCTTTTACCATTAAATATGTATGAAATGATACAATATTTTTAACTGTTCTATCCCCAAAATATGTTATTAACTCCAACCAGTAGATTTAAAAAAAAAAATAAGGACACACACACACACACAATATAAGTGGACATACTATTCTTTTTTTATTTTAGAGGCTGTGAAGAACGGAAGTGAAAGTGGGACATTTCCAAAAACTTACAAGACACTGGAGAGAGTCACATCTATTATGGATGAACTCTTAACAGGTAGCCCAGTTACCATGATACTTTTAATAACTTTTTACCTACCCCACACCAAAGGTGGAGGGAAGGGGTTTTTATATTCACATAGCTAGTCTGTCTGTTTGTTTGTGTACAACTTTACGGTAAAGGTATTGATCTGTTTGTTACGAAAATTCCAGGGTTGATAATAAAACCGACGATCACCTGATAAAATTTTGGGTTCAATCAGGTCAATACTAAGATCAATATCAACAATAGTAGATGTCTAGATAAGGAGTATTATTCTATCACATGTGTACGGATTATCTCCCTTAGCACATTAGCTCAATCTATATTAGGTAAAAGCGATCGAATGAAAACGAGGGGCGGGATCTGTCCTGCCCTGTACTACTTGTTTAATCTTTTATAAGAAGTTAAAAAAAAAACAGAATGTAAAAAGTCTTTAAATTGAAACATCATACTTTAATAGATGAATTCAAGAAAATGAAGAAGACAGCATATTTAATTCTGACACTTCATCATAATTATTGTTTTAAACAAGTCAATTTTATGAGTTTCATCATGTTGTAGGGATACTGACATGGGTAGTTACCATGCTCTTAGTCTTGTTGCTGTACCTCATCAAGAAAACCTGTAAGAAGATTCTTACACGCTGTGGCATTCAGCTTGACGACGTAGAAATGCAGCATCTTGCCTCAACAATGTCAGCCACTTCATTCCCAGCCACACCAGTTCAACCTGCGCTAACCACCGCCTGCTCTTCCACGCCATTCAGGTCCTTACCCGACCTTCACACGTCACCCATTGCACACAGAACACAGTCTAAATTGGCGTTTGAAAGCCCTGTGTAAAAATTTCAATCAGACATTTATTTTGTCTGTAACCAAGTTTCATTAGACTATTTACCACATACATGTTGTGAGATTTTTATGATGAAAGATGTTCATTCCCTTTTTTTCTTTTTTTTGTAACCAAGTTTTCATTAAACTTGTATTTACCTTATGATGATTGTGAGAGTTAGGTGGTGAAAGATATTCATTCCCTATAATTTTTATTACTTTTTATATCACATGCTTGTGTGTGATTTTTGGTTTTTTTTATACAGGTTGTGATGAACTTTGTGGGTTTTTTTTATACAGGTTGTGATGAACTTTGTGGGTTTTTTTTATACAGGTTGTGATGAACTTTGTGGGTTTTTTTTTATAATTCGTTATTTTTTTTTTTACATGCATACTATATAATCCAATGTTTAAAAGCTAGTTTAATTGTTATATTTACGCTTTTATAGTAGTTTTCTACGTGTAATATATGCATGAAGTTTTTTTTTATGACAGAGTTGATAATCATCAATAAAAGATTTTTTCAATCTATTTTAGTCATTGCTTTTTATTTTCACTGTATATTTTATTGATAAAAAGAAAAGAAATATTATTACCAATCTTTTCAAAAGTTAATTTTCTTGTTTTTTAAAGAAAATGGCAACCCACGGTCATTTAAAAGAGATTTTAGACTCCCTGACGGATGCCGACAGTGTAAATTTATTTGCCTCGATTCATGGTCTCACCGGTCACGAGGAAGTGGAAAATCGTCTGAAAGAACTTTGGGAAAATCATATTGACCACTTACGGCAGGAAGTCTTGGAGACGTTAGAAGACGATGTTCCATTAAAACGTCCAAAACTTCAGGAACAACCTTCCACCAGCAGTGTACAGCAAGGTCGTGGAACAAAATTGTCCGAGGGTGAAAAACCATACTACATTTGGAAAAAAGACTCCCGAACATTTAAGAAGAATGCAGACACAGAAACGACTTACAAACTTAAATTTAACGAGCAGTGGACTGGGGAGAAATTGATAGATATTTATGATAAGTTACACGACATGTTTGACGATGTACTGACAGAAGCCAAGGGAGATGACTCCGACTTAGGTAGAGTTGTGATCCAACACCCCCAATTAAATAATGCTATAGTGGTCTCTCTCAGAAAATGGGAAGATTTAAATGCTGATACGGTGATATCTGAGGTCACCAAAGTCTTAAATTCAAATGAAGATGTACCTGTAGACGGTGATCTGCTTGTGACGATTGGTTCTATTGATGTGCCGAAGGGTGGGGGTGGAAATAAATTACCCATCACCACCTTAATTGGACCTGGAAATAGCCTAGTTAGGAAAATACTAAATCTTTGAAGTGCAAAATGACAATAATCTCTGCATGGCCATTGCCATTGGGCTTTGCTTTTTGAAAACGTGTAAAAAGGTAGATTCTAAACAATGGTATACTTTGATAAAAAATGAGTCGGGGACAACCTTTGAATTGGCTTTGAAATACCAAACCGTCCCCCAAACGTATTACGACAATATTCTGAAAAAGACTAGGAAAAAAATGCAAACTAAAATGGCACTAGAGCTGTGTCGCATGGCAGGTGTACCCACACATAGGTATTTGGGATTAAATGACATTGACCCATTTGAATCATTATTAAGTGTGAACATATACGTTGTCTCATCGCGAGTGGGAAACAAATTTGTCAGAGTAAAGGAGAGCACTCACAAATCTAACCTTTACTTGTATCATGTGGAGGTAGATGATGAAAAGCACTGGCACGGTATTGCCAACATACAAGGGTTTTTCCAGGGATCTTATTTTTGTCCCACTTGTCTGAAATCATACGATCACAAGCACAAACACAAATGTTCTACCTATTGTGATGTGTGTTTAAGTCATGATTGCCTCGAGACTGAAAGCCAACTAGGATGTCGGTCTTGTGGAAGGATATGTAGATCAGAAGCTTGCTTTAAACGACACAAAGAGACTCCAATACCCACGATAGATCGAGTTCTAGTGCCCTGTGTGCAATTTTACCAGTGTAAAAAGTGTAGAATTACTTTACAATACCGCAACCGATCACCTGATCAACACGTTTGTCACGAATGGCAATGCCCCAATTGCAAAGAGTTTTTTAATGGGCAACATCTCTGCTTTCAAAGAGCTCATCACTCTACACTAGACAAAAGGGAAAAAAAAATGTTTTCTATGACTTTGAAACACGTCAAGATGATATTTTCAACTGTGATCGAGGGTATAACCCTCCCTATATCAGATGTCGTCAATGTGTTAGAAAAGAACACAAATGTGCTAGTTGTAAGCTCTGTCAGAACTGTCAGGATGGATCTTGTGGTCTACCTCAACACAAAGTTAATTTCGCCGTCATACAATCCTGCTGTCATGTCTGTGAAAGTAAAGAAATGCAAACAGATTCGACGTGTAATAATTGCGGGATACGATGTGAGCAATGCTCTCAAATGGAAAAGTCACGGTTTCTATACCCACCCTGCCCTGGTACGTGTGGGTACAGGGAAAGGGTTTTTCGTGGAGACGATGCAGCGGAGCAGTTTTGCTCTTACTTTATCAAACACTGTAAAAATACGATCTTTGTAGCCCACAATGCCAAGAGCTTTGATTGTTACCCCATTTTAGAGTGTCTGATCAACCGACATTCAATTCGTCCAGACAAAATTATGTATAACGGTTCAAAGATCATGTATATGCATATAAGCAAAAAGTTGAATTTGACATTTCTGGATTCCTTGAATTTTCTCCCCATGAAATTAGCCAAAATTCCAGACGCCTTTGGATTAGAAGAACTCAGGAAAGGTTATTTTCCACATTTATTTAACACGAGAGAGAATCAAGCCTACGTGGGTCCCTATCCTGATTTGCACTATTATGGTTATGATTACATGTCTGCCTCCGAGAGAAAAAAGCTTGCCACATGGCACAAAACTAAAATGTATGAACAGTTCCATTTCCAAGAAGAAATACTGCAATACCGTCGTTCTGATGTCGATATCTTGAGGCGGGGGTGTATGGCATTTAGGGATATGATGATTAAGGCCACTACAATGGAAACTCGCGTGGTACATCCAGACAACACGGAAGAGAAGTCCACCACACACGGTGTTGATCCGTTTGACTACGTTACAATAGCGAGTGTATGTATGGGGATCTTCAAGACTCTCTTTTTGAGTGAGGAAAAAAAGGTAGAAATCATTCAAGATTCGGAACGTACTTGGCACGACATCCACTACAAGGAAGGGGTACAGGGTCTGTACTTAAACCACAGATGGATATCATTGCACGACTTGAAAAAACACGATAACCTACGAGTCGGGAGGCAAATATTTACAACTCCGATTGCCATTGTTCCTTCAACCGGATACACCAGTAGAGATAATTACAGCAAAGTCTCAATTCAATGGTTAGAGTGGCTCATGGAGAAAAGCAAACACAGGGGAAAACCGATCTTTATTCAACATGCATTCAACAAGGGATAATACCGCATACCTAACACCAACTACAGATGCGATGGATTCGCAGCAAAGAAAACGGAAAAGGCACCATTTACGAGTTCTACGGGTAAATATTACATCACATGAAAAACAATTGAGAAATAATTAAATTTGTCCCTATCTGCCCCCCTAAAAAAGGGGGGGCGGCGGCCGCGCGGCGGTAACCTATGTAATGTTTTTTTTTTTCATTTTTGTTTTATAGCTGTGCCTATCACGGTTGCTTATCGTGTTTCAACCACGATCGGTTTACTATTAAACACCCATCTACGAACCAGTCGATTCATGAATTATACGACATGACCAAACGGCGGGAAAGAGAACTGAAAGCACTGGGTTATGATCTGGTCGTTATATGGGAGCACGACTTTGACTACCAGTTAAAGAAAAACCCAACTTTAAGACAATTCGTCTCCACCTTAGATCTTCAAGATAGACTTGATCCACGTGACAGTTTTTTCGGAGGTCGAACAAATGCCGTGAAGCTGCATTACAGAGCTACTGAGAATGAAACCATCCAATATTACGATTTCACGAGTCTCTATCCTTGGACAAATAAGTATTGCAGATACCCCGTGGGTCACCCGACCATCATCACAGAGGATTTCAAGGACTTGTCTGAATATTTCGGAGTGGCAAAGGTGACCGTACTACCACCCAGGGGATTGTACCATGCCTGTCTCCCGTATTTGTCCAAACAAAAACTAAAATTTTCCCTGTGTAAAAAATGTGCTGACACTGAAAATCAGAATGAATGTCATTGTTCAATACATGAAAGATGCATTACGGGTACCTGGTTTACGCCAGAAATCCAAATGGCAATTTCAAAAGGATATCAAATCTTAAAAATATACGAAGTTTATCATTTTGAGCAGTCCTCCCAATATGATAGAGTAACGGGCACGGGGGAGTCTTTTTGCTCAGTATGTGAATACATTCTTAAAAATCAAGCAAGAGGCATCGGGCTTTCCTACTGAGTGTGACTCTGAGGAGGCAAAGATCAAATACATTAGAGAATACCAAGAAAAAGAAGGCATAACGTTAGACTACCATAAAATTCAGAAAAATCCTGGTTTGCGGTGTTTAGCTAAACTGTGTCTAAACAGTTTCTGGGGGAAATTTGGTCAAAGGTTAAATATGAAACAGTCCATGTTTATTCATGAGAGTGAAGCCGGGGTCTTTTTCCAAATTTTATCTGATCCGACGAAAATCCCAGACAATTTTCACATTGTGTCAAAAGACACAGTGCAATTAGAATGGAATGAACACCCTCTTTTCACACCCTTCGATAAAAAGACCAACATATTTTTGGCTTCATTTACCACAATGTGGGCTCGTTTAAAGTTGTATAGCGTGTTGGATTTGTTGGGTGATAGGGTATTGTATTTTGATACGGATAGTGTCATTTTCAAGACCGATAAGTCGGATGACTTGAGTTATCTCCCTATCGGTAATTATTTGGGGGAACTGACGAATGAAATCGATCCTGAAGATGGTCACATTATCGAATTTGTGTCCGGAGGCCCAAAAAATTACGCTTACCGTACCCTGTCTGGTAAAGAGGAATGTAAAGTAGACTGTTATCGAATTTAGACACCTTGCCATTTGGATTTTAAGTAGTGGAAAATAAACAACACAATAAAGACATTTTCTTGTAAAAAAATTTATTAGGAAAGTTTGTATGTAATAAAATGTTGAATACAAAACATTGCTTTATTTTTTATACAATTAATATGTAAGCCAAGGAATGTTTTTCTGGCGTCTTCTTTTTGTTCTGGAACACCTGGAGGTCCGGATACTGTTTTGATCTTGCTGATATAAGCACCACCTGATTGTAAGTCAGGCATTTCATTCTCCTTGCTGGAGTTCGTTTTGGAGGGGCTTTTACACACGTTGAGTGACTTGTCTTTGGTCCCCTGGTCTTCATGATTGTCATTCTGAACACATTCGTCACCATTCTGTAATCTTCTCAGGTGTTCGTACTTTAGTTTGGGTATTAATATCATTTCTTTAGCCATTTCGTTTATTGAAATGTTGAACAATCGGTTTAAGCATAAGAGACAGTAACTGAACGTGTTTCGATAATATCTGTCGTTTCCGTTTTGAACTTGTTTCACGGGATCCTAACATCCGAATGAATGGCTTATAAGGTGCAAGTTGTCTTATATACTGTTTCGTCATGGGGTATGTCCCGGTGTAAATATTGAGGGCTATTTCACTTATTACATCGCATTGCTCATCAGTTAGCGATTTGATGATGTGTTTCTGCTGAGCAGTGTCTGTGTATAACAGAAACCGAAGTAGAGTAATGTGCTTCCGCACTCTTTGCTTCATGGTCGTAGTATGAATTGCATAACAATTTGTTGGAAGTATTTATAACGGTTGATAAATAATCATGTCTTCTCCAGGGAGAATATGCGATCGCAGTTGATATTCTTTGTTTTGAGTGGGTTCCAGACACACGTGTAAGTAACCAAAGTTAGGATGTGTGGCTAATTCGTAAGCTGCTTTAAAAAATTGTACATTTCCTGGTAGGATTTGGGATCCAAAGGTGATAATTTGTCGTGAATCCCGATAGTTCTTAAATAAAATCACATTAAGGCAGTTTAGAGAAATGGTTCTGGCATATTTTCCGGGGGGATATAGGTTCTGGGAAAGCATCACTGTGGTAATGTTGCGATGGTGTGAAGTCACCGTAAATAAATGTACACAGTCTTGAGATTGTGCAACCTTTAACATGAGGTCATCTAACACGATGATAGTATGACGCACATCTTCTGTGTACTTTTCTATATCTTCCTTTGTGGGTAAACCCTGATGTAATACAAGAGTGGGTATAGATTGTTCCATATTGTGAAACATATCTTGATGCTCGGAATAAGCATATATTATTTTATCCACCGGCATTGTAAACATCTCATTAGCGTTTTCTAGCAATTGTTTTGTTAAATACGTTTTTCCGCTCTGAGTACTACCACATATTAAAATAGTAGTTGGTGCAGAAAAAGGAAGTAAGGATTTTGTTTTCCACCACTCAGTGTCGTTTGCTTCCATGTTATGTCTTCGTCAACCTCAGAGATTATGATTTTTTAAGCATAAAAAATGCATATTTATAGGATAAAAAACACTTTTTTTCAATTTGAATGATTTTAATTCAAAACGTATCGACATACAAAGTTCTGAACAAAATGATCATTGTATTGATAGTCATCAGTAAATAAAGTGTATAACTGTGCCAGTGATTTTTTAAAAGATAATCGTACAATTAAAAACACCAATACATAATTTCCACACAGGTTAGAGTTAATGGATTGAAGTCTTGTATTTCTCATATCACAATGATTACTATTGTTAGCAATAAAGTCTCTTATATCCTGGTTGTATGTAGACAATGGTTTCCCGAGACTGTCGAAAAATTCTGATTGATACGGACTATGTATGATAATGGCTAACCAATGTTCACCAGGAAATGGGAGCGGTTGGTTGTTTATGGACTGAAGTCTTGTAGTTCTGGTATCACATTGATTACTATTGTTAGCAATAAAGTCTCTTATATCCTGGTTGTATGTAGACAAGGGTTTCCCGAGACTGTCGAAGAATTCTGATTGATATGGATTATGGATAATGACGGCTAGCCAATGTTCACCAGAAAGTGGAAGGGGTTGATTATTCACTATGAATGCGCTGGGATAGTGGTGAACGTGTTTTGGTAGAGTATTACTGGCATAAACCCCTTTTACAACTGTCCGTAGATAAGGATCCTTTTCCACTAGATCTTTGAGCTGTTTAGAATTCATGGTTGAATGTAGTTAATGTCACGTGATCTGTCTATTTCTAGCAAAGAGGAGAAGGTGGCAAACACCAATGCGTTAGCAGCTTTAGTTGTTGCTTGTTTGAATTTTAATTCCAGTCTGGTGTTACCCCTGCGGATCAGGTTAAGATATTCTTCGCCAAATCCACACGGATCTATAGTAAACACAAAGAGGGAATATCCATTACCAAAATTGCTTCTGGTAATGATGAGACCCTCATCTCGGTTCCATTTTCCACAAGCTTCAAACAGTCGTGTATAGGCTGTGGAAAAATGTCCTGCCGTGAAATCCGTCTGTAAGGGTCTTCCCGGAACACTTTCTCCATTGATGTATATTCCAATATCGGTGACGTCGAAATTTTCAAAGTTGAAGGGATTTTTGGTGTAATCTCCATTAACGGCTTTTTGATCAACCAAGGCCACAACAAGACGATCCGGTATTGCCTGTGGGAAAATGTTATCCCAATAAAATTTGGTCGAGCCTTTTGGGATTGTGTTCATCTTTAATTCATTCCTAGTGATGGGGTATTTGACAGGAGTCGTTTCTATTTGTTTGCTATGATTTAGTAGAACACCCGGATCTACGCGGACTTTAGCTACTTTGTAAACAACATCCAGTAATTCCAATTTGTAGGCTGGGGAAGTGGCAGCTGACATAATTACGAAGGGTGCACTGGATCTAAACAATTTGATGTAAATATCGACCCCATTGATCAAATATTTGTCTATGTCAACTATGTCTTCCATCAAATTTCCTTCTAATTCAAAGGTTTGACTCTGCTGTGTGTACCCGTAACGCAGGACTAATCCAGCATTTCCCCCGTTGTAGGCGTTAGCGTCACCTAAGTTGCCTTCATCCTTGAAGAAAAGCTCCGATTGTTTTTGTGAGGATAGTTCATCTTTACCACTGAACAATATAGTTTTCAAATAACTTTTCCAGGGGTAGTTGTTCGTATTGAAAGATACTAGCTTGTTGTTTAGATAAACATCCATCTGAGAAAACATACTTTGCAGTAGTAAATTTATGATGCCTGTTTTTTCATTGGCTGCCAAAGATTTACCGTCCGCTTTTAAAATCCGGGCTTTGACATATAATCTACTTCGTTTTAAATCAATATATTCCGCTCCAGCCCCAGAAATTACCATCTCAATGGGACTATCCGCACTGAGGCTGGAAATGGGTCTTGCTTCCGTAAAGTAGACTTTTTCGACCGCTACTTGATTAGTAGGAGAGGCAAATAGTGAAAGTTCCATTGGCTGAGCAATGTCTTTATCATCCCTGCTTAAAAATGCCATTTTTGTTTACACGTTGAATATGTTTTTGTAGCTGTCGATCGCAAGTACTTTTGTTTGTGCAGGTCTTGTTTTTTTCAGGGTTGGTTTCTGTTTAATATATTTTCTCTTCTTGACTCGTGTGGATACGTTTTGGTTTTTCCTCCGCAGATAGCTGGTGGTTTTATTCTTTTTCTTGGATGATGTTAATCGTTTCAGTTCCTTTAAAGGACTGACAGATTGTTGTTTATGATTGCTTTTTATACCACTTTTTAGGTTGACATGGGGAATTCCCTTTTCAACATCGTTGGTATGTTCTACGCGCGCACGTTCTTCTACAGCTGCCATGGGTGTTACTTGTGTGGCAATTTGTTGACTTTCCAGTTGTGAGTGAGGCCTTATAGGGATGACATATGATTTCCGGTTTTTCATTCCTCTACCTATTTGCTTGGGTTTATATCTATAGGGATTAAATTTTTTTTCAGCCATGTTCTTGTAAAATGCTTCCCATATTTTAGGATCACTCACATACGTTTGACTGTTCATCATAAAATGTAAGGGAACTTTTTGAAGTGTAGTGATATGTTCACCGCTCCGCTTAGAAATGAAACGAATTTACCGTCCCTGTCCGTTATATACAAGGATATCTGCTGTATTTGAGCTATTTTTACCGGAATATAGTATGGTGATGTAAAAATATTACCGTTTGTTTTTGGTTCTAAATAAATCCTCCTCAAAAGAGGCATTTCTTTACTTCCGACAATCGTTTCCTCACAAATATTACAGCATACAAAGATATCGTGTATTTTGGTTCTCGCAGGCCTGCTTTCCGCTTTAAATTCGGTTAAAGCAACGGTCCAGTACCCATCAAATTGAATTTGTTTATTCAACTGGATTGTAAAATTGTTGGAATTGTTTTGAAAATATTCAGAGCTGTCGTCAGACGATAATAACATACGAATACTCATCGTGAAAATGAATATGATTCGTTGCTGATGAAGTATTTATTTGATTTTTTCCAGCGAACTTTCAGAAATCCACGAGTTGAATTTATTAGGCCATCCTTCCCATTTCACAAACACTTCCTTAGTCTGCGCTCTACGTCTTTTTTTCAGTACTTTCTCGACCCTGTACAGAATATCGTCTGGCTTGACTACCTTTTGAAGTTCTGATTGATAAAATGTACCATCAATTGAATCGTCGGTTAAATCTTTTAATTTATAGACAGGAATTCCATCTCTCAGGTAGCGTTGACTGACTTTAAAATATTCCTCTGTCCATTTCTGTTGATAATCTCTTTTAAAGGGGTGTTTAATCTCTGTTATACGCACATTATCTCCTAGTTTTAGTGTGTATGAATTTTTCTTTTTCTTTTTTACAAATTTTAGTAAAGGTTTATGCATTGTAGATTTCTTGTCCGTGGTTTTCTTCTTTCTCATTAGGTAGCTCGTATATCTGACTTCTCCAACGTTATTCTTGTTAACAGATGCGGGTGAAAATCCCCCTAACATTCTATGTGGTCTGTTATTATAAGTTTTTACTAAGTCTTGTAA
This sequence comes from Ostrea denselamellosa, assembly GCA_024699665.1. Lineage (NCBI taxonomy): Eukaryota > Metazoa > Mollusca > Bivalvia > Ostreida > Ostreidae > Ostrea > Ostrea denselamellosa. Next base: position 2,592,507 of record JAMZEH010000075.1, on the reverse strand, counting down.
AATATGTGTATATTGATAGGTTCTATTTTTTAAAAAATAACGATACATCATATTCTTCATGGTGCGTATGACTCTTTCCGCATAATTGGCCTTGGTTTCATTCTATGTGTACATGATATTTACATTATCATTTTTAAAAATGATTTAAGCCAGCGGTTTTTAAATTCACTACCTTTATCTGTTCGTAGGGTTTTTGGCTTTCTCCCCTTCTGAAAGATGATTTTTAATCCATTGATGATATATTGATGCTGTTTACTTTTTAACGGTACTATAAATAAATACCGACTGAATATATCGATTAAAATCAACAAAAATTTAAAACCGTCATTGTGAGTGGCAATGTTGCTAACATCGGCTAGGTCTCCATCCCACATTGAGTCAATCGTGTTAACTACAACCCTTGATCGTGGAAATGTTTGGCGGGTGGGTTTAAGTAGACTGTAGGGGTCTTCGTTGTTTAGAAATTGCTTAATTTTTGCTCTGCTAATTTTGTATTTTCCGTCTTCTTTGACAGCTTGATATAATTTTTCAGGACCTGATAATGCCCCTTGATTACCAGGAGTGTAATACAGTTGTCGTAAATTATCCGTGTAGTTTGACATTCTGCTAATAAATGATATATAACAACAAAAAATACGTTTTTATTAGTCATATATTTATTTTCATACAATTCATGCTCTTTAATGTTACAGGTATACACGTAAAGGTTTATGCTCTTTAATGTGACAAAAGTACACATAATAGATTCAACATAGCTTGCGTTTTTGATTATATAAAAACATATGACTAAAGTACAGTGTTCTTTTATTCTCAATCCATATCGACAATCAGTGAGCTTTGAGATTAAGTTTGGTCAGTTTCCATCGGCTCTTCTTCTCGAGCTTCATAACCAAAGGGGGTGCATTCTGGGCAACTGAGTTGCCCCAACTGATTTTGATGGGATTCACTTAACATACATATTTGGGCGTCATTCAATTCAGGAACAGTCTCTCGTAATTCGTAAACTGCGGATCTAAGTGTATTAAATTTATCTCTAGTTGAAGTGACTCCTTTTTTTGTTGGAATAGGTCCATTTGCATCATCCGGTTTCCAGAAGTGTCTAATGTCCACCGTTGGGACATTGGGGGATAGGGAAACGTAGACACCTCCACCAATGTGCCACTTTATTTCTTCCTCCTGACTCCGATGGTTCTGTAGATATTCTTGTATTTCATCCAGGAGACATTCAAATTTCAGCCAACGGGGTAGGGTAAAATTTACCCCTTTCTTTGTTGGGAAGTGAAACCCGTTAGATTCAGAGAAGTGGCGGATGTGTATCATGATTTCCCCTTGGTAAGGTAAGGCTGTTAGAAAGAGGTTACTGAAGTTGTCCAAATTGATCCTGCATCGTGGCTCCTGTGAGTGCTGACGCTGAACATGGGAGTTACTTGATTCAACGTTCTTCTGTCTCTTTTCCGCGGTGTTGAGGAGAAAAGACCGTGCCTGGGATAACTTTTTTTCATAGTCAGAGGGCTCGCTCTCTTCTTTATTTAACAGTTTGGCCAAGTCATTTTGACTGGCTTTTAAAAGTGCCCTCTTAAGCCCATGGAAACCTTTCGGTCCTCTTCTCAATATGATGCTGAGTAGTTTTCGATTACGATTGTAAGCGGTTTTCTCACACTGTATCTGTTGCTGCATTTCGTCTGTAATAATGTGGTCCTTCATGAGATGTCCAGTTACAGGAATGGCCTTCATTTCCTTCACCAGTGTGGAGTAATTGGATTTGATGAGGTTTTGCTGGTATTGTTCCATGTCTCTTTTTTTGGATTCGGATATAGCTTGTTCTGAGGCTGACAAAGATTTGTGAGTTTGACCAGAGCTCTATCCCTATTTATGCAGGAAAAAAGGGAAGGGGTTTCGAGATAAAAAAGTTTAAAAAACGTGACAAAGATAATCACGTTGTGACTGTGACTTGCACGGGTATGCAAGTAAGTTGATATTGTAAACACGTGACTATGTTGATCACATTGTGGCTGTGAGTCACAGGTGTATGCACTCAAAGATGAGGTTGATGTTTTAAAACACGTGACTATGTTGATCACATTGTGGCTGTGAGTCACAGGTGTATGCACTCAAAGATGAGGTTGATGTTTTAAAACACGTGACTATGTTGATCACATTGTGACTGTGACTCACAGGTGTATGCACTCAAAGATAAGGTTGATGTTTTAAAACACGTGAGTATGTTGATCACGTTGTGAGTCATGTGTATTCAACCAAAGATAAAGTTGATTTTTTTAAAGCGTCCATGTTGATCACGTTGTGAATCTCACGTGTTTACATTCAACGATATGATGGATGAGTGCTGTAATTTCCTCCTGGTGTGAATATGTTAATTAAAATGCACACTTCAGATAATTTTGGTTTACCACAAGGTCATTTTGTGCTTGTCTTATTTATTTTTTAAGGCACAGGTGTCTTTTTTTGAAAGGGTTTTCTGCATTGATAACATGTTCTGTAATACAGGTTGAAGAAGTTTTTCAGTGTGTTTAATTCTCCGTTTAAAGTGTGCCCTATCTATAGCATAGTTCATCCAAATACCTCTCCGTTCTTCATATGGTATATAGAAAATCTGTACAATATCATTGAATCGTAGTTTCTTCTTTTGTCCTTTGGGCATGGTTATATAATTAGGGTCTATATTTTGCTGGGATAACTTGACGTTTTATAATGTACTCTTCACTCCCCCAGCTGTCTGCTAGGTCAAATCCATTTTGGATCTTTTCTTTAAAGTTATTAATGCAATCTTTTTTTCTTATCATACCAGCGACTCTCGTGTAATGTCCATCGTTTGCTGTCTTTATTAAGCTCCAGGCTAGAATTTCCCATTTGCATTGTGTTTGTTGGTATTCCATTTCTTTTTGATATTGTTGTTAAAATTTAAAAGTTTATATACGTGACTGAGGTGACCTCTTTGTTGACCTAGGGTGTCAGTGACTGTGACCTCGTGACTGAGGTGACCTCAGTAGTTATTGACTGTGACCTTAGTTGATCTGTGATGTCAGTGACTGTGACCTTAGTTGACCTGTTGACTGTGACCTTAGTTGACCTGTGACGTCAGTGACTGTGACCTTAGTTGACCTGTGACGTCAGTGACTGTAAGTGACTGTCCAGTACCGTATTACTACTTATATTTCTTATCATTATCATCAATTGTGCAATATTGAAAACAAAACACATGTATTTCATAAAAAGTTTTTGTATAGAAATCCTACTGTGAAAGAAACTGAGGGTATACTTTTATTCATTTCTTAAAAGAAGAAATTATGTACTTGAATTGTGTGTTTTAACAATAATTGTATAGAATGAAATGTGATTGATATTATATGTATATACAATGTGATGAAAATAATAAAAGATATAAAATAAAAACATCGACCGTCCGCCACACACACCACGGCACCTCAGCACCCGGTTCGAATCCAACCTGATCCACTTAATTATTTTTTTTTATTAAAAAAATGTTCTCCCTTACATACAATCTATTTTTACTCGCTTTATCAACAAGTATGTTCAATCGCGCATAGTATATTCGTGGCAAACTTATTTTACTTTCTGCAAGATAAAAGATGATTCACATATAGCTTATGTTGGTGAGCGTTTAACATGTTTTTCTTATAAAATTTAAAAAGTAAAACTACTACTGTCCCTTGCACAAACCTGCCGGTCAGGTAAACTGAGTAATCCGTGGTTAAAATCATTAAGTAAAGTACGATTTAACAATTGGAATGAAACGCGTCAGGCAGCATTGACCTCTCATGACGTTTTAACGGTAAAAATTGCACCTCCTATTACCATTTGATCCCGTGAGGAGCGGGGTCAGAATAGGTCTTCAGTATCTCTTGTTTGTTAGAGGCATCTACATAGGGCGGTCCTGCGGATGAGACTGCAAACACCGAGGTCCCGTGTCATAGCAGATGTGGCACTCATTATTAGAATAGTACTTATTAATCACAGTATATTTACAGTACGTATATTTATGAATTATTTAGTATTCTAAATATCATATTTTTTGCTAATGTTATTTTTTTGTTTTAAATGTTATTTATTTACTTGATATTTTTATCACGGGTATTTTTTTTCACTATTTGATCTAAAAACTTCCCAAACATATCCGATCCTATTGTTTTTTTGGTTGCTGTAACCTAATCACCGATTAGGGGTTCAATGTACGAGCGCACGGGTTACCAAATAAGGGTATATGATGCTGAACACGCCAAAGTTCAGAAACAAGATGTCTATCATGTGCATCGGCCTTACTTTCATCTTCATTTTTTTCTGGATTACAAACGTAAACGCGAACGCCGGAGATAATCGCAACGTACGAAAGTGTTTTTTTCCAGACTCTCAATATTTTGGTGCACTCTGATGCCACCCGTGAGGTGTTTGTCACCAGTTGTAACATTAATAAAGTTACCCTAATCGGTAATCCGTCTATGGTCAATATCACCAGTATCAGGGATGGAAAGCCAGAAATTTGTGGTAAGTTCAACTCAATGTAATATTTACTGATTTCAGTACACATGTTGGTGTACTGTATGTAGAAAATCAACATAATTTACAAAATAAAATATAGATCTATTTCAATTTTAAAATAAAATAAATAAAAAATATCTTTTGGGTAGCTGTGTAACCAAAAGTGTAATATTGCCTCTCTTATCAACATCTAACCGCTTGTCCCTGAATATAAAATATTGCAAAAAAAAATGCAGAAAAAAATTACAATTTAAGGTCATGCTACGTCACATATAAGCTGTCTATTGGACGCCCTCATTTTAATACTCTTGGGGATGTTCAGGGTGTACCAATGAGTGAGTGAAATAGGATCTCCGTGGATTACATGACGATATGTCAAATATTAATAACAACATGACCGGTATTTTCCACAACTTTGATTTACTCTCAATGTAAAACCTATTTATTAAAGTTTTACGCTGGCCGATAAAATCCCATAACCTTTTTACCTCCTACAAAAAATTGTTAACCCCATTTTCTTAAATCTGTCCATATTGGTATATATCCATTGCAAGAATGACTCTCGTCAACATAAACAAAAATATGTCATGAAAATCATTTTGTACGGACCACATTTCATAATGTATACAACATGTCAGAATCGGGGATCAAAATCCTGAGCCAATCAAAAGTCATTCCTTCAATGAAATTTGTTTAAAATATATATTCTAACTTTTTTACTTAGAATATTCTTATGTTTTTTAAGCACCAATAAATACTTGCATTTACTTCATATTAAAAATCAATTACTATCCTATGGAATTTATCAGCTTATTTTGATCATGTACGAAAGTTGGGTATTCCTGTACCTGTTTACACTAATGTTATGTTACATTATTTCATGTAGAACCCTACATCGTGTTAATGACCACACCGGGCACCCCACATGGACCCCAGCAGACCACCACACCTCTGGTAATGACCACACAGGGTACCCCACATGGACCCCAGCAGGCCACCACACCTCGGGTAATGACCACAACGGGCACCCCACATGGACCCCAGCAGGCCACCACACCTCGGGTAATGACCACACCGGGCACCCCACATGGACCCCAGCAGACCACCACACCTCTGGTAATGACCACACCGGACATCTCACACGCCCCCCAGCAGACCACCACACATCTGGTAATGACTACACGGGGCACCCTACATGAACCACAACAGACCACCACACCTCGGGTAATGACCACACCGGGCACTTCACATGGCCCCCAGCAGACCACCACACCTCTGGTAATGACCATACCGGGCACCTCACACGCCCCCCCCCCCCCCCCCCAGCAGACTTCTACCACCACACCTGTGCCAAGGGCTTCAGTCAAGCTAGGTACTATAAAGATCTTGTAGTGTATAGATTGCTTGATTGTTTAAACAGTATGTAATGATAAGAAAATAATGTGTATGAAAAGAAAAATTTAGAAAAAAATTGAATATTTTAGTGATTTATTTTTTCAGACCCTGTCTCCAAACTAGTAAATATCTGAAACAAAATGAGGAACCAAACTAGAGATGATCCAGCAGATGTTAATGATTTGACAGAAAAAGCCTGGGGTAATCTAACAGATTATCTTAATTTAGGAATTAGTTCTATGACCTTGATATGTTAAATATTATTCAAAACTAAATGTTGTAATAGAATATTTAAAAGAAAATTACTTAACAGGAATAAGAATCCTATCTTCAGACGACACTCAACAATTTCAACTGATTTTGTATTAGGTGAAAATAATCAATTTATATGTAATTCTGATGATGAATTATAAAATCCACAAGTGAAATCTGTGAACACAATATTTACAATGTTTTTGCCAAGAAACTGCAACATGAATCAGACTGGAACACGTTTGAAATAACAAAAAATAATCTTATTTTAATGTTGTATTTAATGTAAATTTATTTTGTAATAGGGTTTTTAATGTGGGCGCTGATAACAACCCTGGGGATTATCCTGATGTGTATACGAAAACAACTCAAGTGCACTACCACACTCGGTACCAATCCGTCTGACACACCTGCAAACACCAGCCAATTCCCATTAATCCAGTTCTCCACCCCACCCTCCCACATTTCCTCTCCTGTCTCTCCTGCTCCTCCACCTGCACCTACAGCACCACCTGCTGAAACTACAGCACCACCTGTTGAAATTACAGCACCACCTGTTGAAACTACAGCACCACCTGTTGAGAATTCCCCCATATCCTCCAGAACCAGATCAAGCTGCGCAAAGAAACTGTAGAAAGTTATAACTTTTTACCCATCTCTCCACAAGAAAGAACACTTTTTTTGTGACAGAAGGAAAAACAAACTATTTTTGTGTAATTACAAAATATTTTTTATGTCGTGGTAAAAAAAAATTTGCTATGACTTTATATCAGGGTAAAAATATACCTCCCTTTTATATTACGGGTATTTTTTTTTCTGTTTGAAGAGGTTTGTGTGTAACGTTAGTATAACATTTTTTATCGACTTATTTTACCTCATGTAAAAGAAAAATGTTCGAAATTTTTTTTAAAGTTTGTCAGTAATTTTAACTGTGTCATTTTGTTGACAATTTTCTAAGTATGTCATCTTTTTTTTTTTGCTAATATAAAAAAAAAAATGTTATTTTGTTGGCATTTGTTTTATGAAAAAAAAAATTCTGACAAAAAAGATAAAACAAACTTTTTTTATTTGTCTTTTGTTTTAAAAAAAAATGACGTCTTGATAAAAAAAAAATGATACAACACTTTTTTTTTGGTAAGTAAATCTATGTTATTTTGTCAACAATTTTTTTAAGTATGCTCGTTTTTTTACCACTGTAAAAAAATGTTAATTGGTTGGTATTTCTTTTATTTTTTTCCGACATTTTTAAGGTTGTCTTTTATATAAGCTAGTGTAAAAAAATGTTACACTGTATATCTTTTGTTGTACCTAGTTTTTACATTCCATATGAAGGAGTGAAATAGTGTTGGAGAAAAAAAAAGTTACATTCTTTTTTTTTTATACACATCAAGTAGATACAGTTGAAATGCTTATTTTTTTACACACCAAATGTTAAACTGGTGGGGGAAAAAGCTGTGGTTTTTTTTTTCATACATCGAGTATACGTACTTAAAATGTATAAGGATTTTATACAATATATACAATATATACATGATTATATCCAGACAGGTAATTAGTGGACATTTTTTTGTGAGATGGACTTTTACAGTTTACGACTGACTATTGCACAAAGCTAAATTGAATCTTCTTTCCTCTCTAGAGTTTGGAGTGAGGACTGGAGTTACAAGATAGGAGCGCAGTGGGTATCCATTGTCACCTAGCAAAATACCATTTATTTCTCTGCGCTCAAACTTTGCACAAATATTAGAATTTTCAAAAATTCTACTATCATGGGTACTACCAGGCAAGCGAATAACAGCATTTGTAAGTTTGAGTTCATGATCACAAATTGCCTGCATATTAATAGAAAAATAGCCTTTTCTATTTCTAAAAAGTTCAGCAATATACCCTCCTGGAGAAGTAATTGGAATGTCGGTGCAGTCTATCAGTCCCACGACACCAGGAATGCCACTTTGTTGCATAAACGCTCTTTGGACGTCCAAAATTCTATTTGCTGTTTGTTAAAGTGACACTTTGTGTGAAATCGTGTATCTGATTCAAAATTGGTTTATATTATCTTAGTCTTGCAAATGTGTTATTAAATTAATTGCTTTCAGCCGCAGACTGCAGCGATCTGTTTATCTTAGTTAAAATTTATGTCCTTATGTCTGAAGTTTCTCATGATCAACGAGGCTGCATGCAGCTGTTCATTATCTGTTGACCATGGGAAAACCAAAATTCTGCGACATTGATAATAAACGTTAATTTGGCAGTGATTGGCAGTCTGGGGGTTGGGCAGTTCTGATATCAAGTAAAGCATTTCAGTGTACAATCAGTTACTCAGTCGGGTCCTGTGTGTAAAGTGTTACACGGGAATACAAAATAAACTTTGTTGGAAACTTTGGGCGTTTTTGTTAAAGTTTCGGTGTAACATTTTAAGTGGTGGCAGCGGTAAAGGATCCTGTATTAATGTGGAATTAACTAACATTTTGAATTTTAATTCTTTGGACTTTACAAGTGAAAATCAAGAAAATGCCGAGAAAACAAGATTTGGAATTAGAACTGGAATTGACAAAACAAAAACATGAACATGAATTACGGATGAAAACGATAGAATTGGAACACCAAAAAGAGATTTTGGAATTGCGTGTTCAATTAGAGAAGGCCAACTCGCTACCAACAGCAGTGAATAACATTCCAAAGATTAAAATTCAGCCGTTTAATCAGGAAAAGGATGATATTCTAAGCTATCTATCGGAATTTGATGCGATAGCTGAGCATGCAGGTTGGACTGAGAGCTCAAAGGTTTTACAGCTGAGGTCACTTTTAACCGGAGAAGCAAGGGAAGTGTCGCAGCAAGTGACATCTGGATATGAAGACCTGTGCAAGGCTCTATTGAATCGGTTTGGTAAGCGACCAACAGACTATTTCCAACTTCTGGAGGATCTAAGACGTCGACCGGGAGAAACTTACAGGGGACAGATATGTACCTGAATAGTTTTGTTGACAACAGAGATCCAATACAAAAGTTCCCAGAGGAGTATTTCTTGAAGGCATTACCCCCTCAACAAGCTCAATGGATCAGGCGGAATAAGGGAAGTAGTGAGATGGTCGAAGCTGCGGAAGATTATATTCTACCAACGAAGTCAATTGAGGACAGGAAATCTTTAAACCAAAAATCATTAACGGAAAAGAAGAGTCGGGAACAAGGAAACTCCGGAAAACAGAAAAGTCTCGAAAAAAAAAGTGAAATGTTTTAGTTGTGGGAACTTTGGACATTATGCAAATAAATGCCCAAAGAAAGGAAATCTAGCGTCATGTTTCTTGAATGGAACATTATGGGGGTTACATTATGTTCCGGGGAAATTAGATGACTTGGAAGTGTCAATGGTTAAGGACACTGGCGCATCTATGACGTTAGTTCGTGAGGACCTTGTGAATCCAAAATGCGTTTTACAAGGTCAAACTACTTCACTGGTTACAGCAATCGGGCAGCCATTTGAGGCCAAGTTAGCTGTGGTCAACCTTGAAACTCCAATGTTCAAAGGTCATGTTCAGGTGGGGTTAGTACCTGATCTGGTTGCTGACGGGCTATTGGGACTCGATGTTCTGGAGAGGAACGGGACCGCGGCTGTGGTAACGAGAGCCCAAGCAAAGCAGCAAGAAATTCGTGAGCAGGGTAACCCAAATCGCATGAAGGAATGTGAGGTCAACTAAGGAACATGAACAAAGTACCTACACAAGAGGAAGCCAGTATTGAGAACTATGATCCACCAGAAATTTCATTAGAAAAGATAAGTGTGGTAGATGGTGATAAACTATCACAACTTCAGAGGCAGGACCCATCACTTAAGAATTGTCGGGACAAAGCGTTCAAAAATATGTCACAAGCTGAAAATGAACAAAAAGCGTTTTATTGGGAAAATGATATCTTGAAACGAAAATGGACTTCCAAGAAAAAGAACCTGTGTGGAACACAAGTTGTGCTTCCAGCACCGTTGAGAAAAGCCGTAATGAAGCTGGCTCATGATCAGCCTATAGCCAGACATTTAGGAACCGAGAAGACTAAACAACGTATACTTGCGTCCTTCTATTGGCCTGGATTATTTCAAGATGTTACCGACTATTGCTCAGAGTGTGACACATGTCAGAAAGTAGCAAAAAGAAGTGTGGGAAAAGCTCCTATGGTAAACACACCTATCATAGCTGATCCTTTTTCTAAAATTGCAATGGATATTGTCGGGCCACTTAACAGGACAGCTCAAGGTAACAAATATATTCTGACTATCATTGATGAGGCTACGAGATATCCAGAGACTTTCGCTCTACCAAGCTGTGAAGCGGAACGAATAGCGGACATACTCATTACGTTATTCCGCCGGATAGCTGAAAAATTGCTCAGGCGGCTATAAACAAAAAAAACAAACCAAAAAAACAACATTACGTTGTTTAGTAGAGTTGGAATTCCAAACACCATTCTTACAGATCTGGGATCAAATTTCACGAGTGCGCTCCTCCAAGATTTGTATGAGAAGATCAAAATCAAGGGAATAACTACAACACCATATCATCCGCAGGCAAATGGGAAAGTAGAAAGGTTCAATGGCACTTTAAAATCAATGCTAAAGAAGTTATGTACAGAGAATGTGAGGATTGGGATGTCCTCCTTCCCTATGTGCTTTTCGCGTACAGAGAGGTCCCGCATGAGGAGACTGGATTTTCACCATTTGAACTGTTGTATGGGTGGCCGGTACGTGGTCCTCTAAGCATTTTAAGAAGTTTCATGACTGGTGAGGAAGAAATAAAAACTTCTGAGATTGATCATGTTGTCAATATCCAAAACAAACTAGCTGATGAAACTCAACTAGTAAGGAGAAACTTGGAACAGAGACAGTCAAAAATCAAAGAATGGCATGATCGATCAGCATCCAAAATGTCTCTGCATCCGGGAGATGAAGTACTTGTTCTACTTCCAACTGAACCTGGCAAGATGTCTGCACAGTGGAAAGGACCGTTTCGCGTGGTTAACAAGGTGAATGACGTTAACTACAGAATTCATGTCGGAGGACGACGAGGAATTGTTACGTATCATGTCAATTTACTTCGTCCTTATAATCGTGCGTCATTGTTAGCAGTACCAGAAAATGAAATTGCAGGAGTTGAACAACAGTTTCCTAATGACACAATGGAAACAATCTCAGATCTTGTCTTCGGACATGCACTGACACAAGTGCAGAGACAAAATCTAAGGGACATATGTGAGCAATTCACTGGTATTTTCACATCAAAGCCTGGTAAGTGTGAGGTTATCACACATACAATCAGAACAACGTTTGAAAACCCGATCAATCAAAGATCTTACAGGATACCTGAAGCCAAGAGACAGATAGTGAAGGAATCTTTGAATGAAATGTTGGAACAGGGACTTATTACCCCCTCTAAAAGTCCATGGGCCTCACCAATTGTCCTGGTCAACAAACCGGATGGGACCATTCGAATTTGCGTTGACTACCGGAAACTCAATGAAGTAACTCTGACAGATCCAATTCCACGCATGAGTGAAATATTTGAGAAAATTGGAAACGCAAAATATTTGAGTAGATTTGATCTGACCAAGGGCTACTGGCAAGTTCCACTAGCAAAGGAAACACGTGAGAAATCTGCTTTCGTCACTCCTTTTGGTCTCTATGAGTCACAGTCATGCCGTTTGGAATGAAAACATCACCAGCTTCGTTCATTAGACTCATGGATCATATTTTGAATGGAACTCAGAATCCAGTTGCCTACTTTGATGACATAATTATCTACAGTGACACATGGGAAGACCACATTGGACATGTAGAAGATCTTTTGCGGCACTTACATGAGGCTAACTTAACCATCAGACCACCAAAATGTAAGCTGGGAGCAACAGAAATCGTTTGTTTAGGACACATCGTGGGTGGAGGATCAATTAAACCAGATCCTAACAAGATCAAGGCCATGGAAGATTTCCCACTTCCTATTACAAAAAAAGATTTGAGATTGTTCCTGGGATTAACAGGATATTATCGCCAGTATATCAAAAATTATGCTGAAATTACAGTAGCATTGACCTATCTACTGCGAAAAGGTCAACCAGTGGAGTTACAATGGACAGAGAGGGAAGTAAAGTCATTTAAGACGCTGAAGGCAGATCTGATGTCAGCCCCAGTTTTGATTAATCCAGATTTTAGCCTACCGTTTATACTGCAAACAGATGCTAGCAACGATGCAATTGGAGCTGTACTTAGTCAGGAACTATCCGACGGTGACCACCCAGTTGCATATTTAAGCAAGAAACTACTTCCAAAGGAAAAGAATTACTCCACAATAGAAAAGGAATTACTGGCCATCGTTTGGGCAATTGGATCCTTTTCATATTACTTAGAAGGAAGGAAGTTTTACGTAGAGACGGATCACAACCCCCTTACGTGGTTACATCGCTTAAGAAATAAAAATTAGAGACTTCTCCGTTGGACTCTTGCCCTGCAATCTTATACCTTTGAAGTCATATACAAACGGGGAAGTAAAAATGCAAATGCTGATGGATTATCAAGAATTTGAAAAGTAAACTGTGTTTTGTGAATTATGGGCAATTAAGTGAAATTCTGAACATAAAGTTCAGTTTGCAGTTCTGTGTGAATTTACAGTGAAATTCAAGTTCTGGAATTATTTAAATGTGCTGATAATTTGCTATTAACTGTTTAATTCTTATTTGAACTGGTTAAAGTGAATTTAGTGACTGGTTAAATTAGTGCTGTTATTACGAAAACAATACATTGACTTGTTAAAAATTCAACTATTTGACAGTTAATTTTTTATCTTTGGAAGGGAGGTGTTAAAGTGACACTCTGTTTGAAATTGTGTACCTGATTCATAATTGGTTTATATTATCTTAATCTTGCAAATGTGTTATTAAATTAATTGCTTTCAGCCACAGACCGCAGCGAGCTGTTTATCTTGATAAGGTCACTCATTGTTAGTTAAAATTTATGTCCTTATGTCTGAAGTTTCTCATGATCAGCGAGGCTGCATGCAGCTGTTCATTATCTGTTGACCATGGGAAAACCAAAATTCTGCGACATTGATAATAAACGTTAATTTGGCAGTGATTGGCAGTCTGGGGATTGGGCAGTTCTGATATTAAGTAAAGCATTTCAGTGTACAATCAGTTACTCAGTCGGGTCCTGTGTGTAAAGTGTTACACGGGAATACAACATAAACTTTGTTGGAAACTTTGGGCGTTTTTGTTTAAAAACAGAAAGTTTCGGTGTAACACTGTTGGAAATTGTATATGATGATGATACAGAGAAGCTAATGCACGTGAAACTTTTTTGATGATTTTCGACACAGTACATTTGTGTATTCCAAACAAATCCCCATTTACGGATAAAAAATTTCCAGTTGCATAATATCTCAGAGTTATCAGAAGCTGATTTAAAGGTGAGACTGATGAAATGTGTAGAATTCCATTGCATAAATCCTCATCAATATCGTCTAGAACATACAAAACCGCCTCTTTGATAAGTCGAAACCTATCAATGAAATGTGCATCATTATAATATGTGATAGGATTTAGTCTGTCTCTAACTATTCGTTCTCTTGTAATCAATCTTTCTACAAGATCAAACCTGTCCACAGCATCCAAATATTCATCCATAATTCCTCACTAAAATCACTAAGCCGGGTTTAAATCACCCGTATGCCTGGTTTATTATTTACCGTAATTCTGAGTCGTTCTCACCTCTGCTCTACCTGTGTGCAATGCGTGAATCTAGATTCAAACCCTGGATCATTGATCATTAATTCTGACGGTGACCGCATGGCTCAAAGGACCAACCCGCTGGTTTACGAAACGTCTAGATCCAGATGATTCAGAATATTCCGAGTCAGAGAATCTTGGTCCAAATTATCAACTTGTGAATTCAGAGTTGGATAAAGAAATTAGACCAGTGATATCAGTCGTCAAATCATGTGTAGACCCGAAACCTTTCGTTTCCGGACTCAAGAATTACTCTACTTGGAAAAGCTTGGTTGGAGGAATTGCTCATCTGAAACACATCGCCAGAAGCTGGAGTGGACAACCGCCATGTAATGGCTGGCATGCCTGTTCTAAAGCTAAAGATATGCATCTTCTAGAAGAAGCTGAAAAAGTGATTATCAGGGAAGTCCAGAGAATGTTTTGCTGAAGAAATTGAACAATTACAAACAGGACAACCAATCAAACGAGGGAGTTCCTTAGTGAAACTCAACCCTTTCATCGACACAGACGGCATCTTGCGCATTGGAGGCAGGCTAAACAAGGCTCCCCTTGATGTTACAGCGAAAAATCCCATCATCATTTCGGGTAAACATCACATTGCAAAACTGATTATACGACACCACCATGACCTCACAAAACATCAAGGACGTCATTACACAGGGGGAGCGGTACGAGCTGCAGGTTTTTTGGATAATTGGTGGAAAGCGCCAAGTGTCATCTGTCATCTTTCACCGTGTGACCTGTAGAAAGCTGAGACGATGCGCAGAGCATCAGATAATGGCGGGTTTACCAAAGGATCGTTTAACACCAGGTCCCCCGTTTTCAAGCGTTGGTGTTGACACATTTGGACCCTGGCAAATTGTCACCCGTCGCACCAGAGAAGGTCAGGCTCACGGAAAACGTTGGGCAATTATGTTTTCGTGCCTTACGTCTCGTGCTGTGCATATAGAAGTGATCGAAGATATGACCTCATCTTCGTTCATCAACGCCCTGAGGAGGTTCATTGCTATCAGAGGACACGTCAAGGAATTTCGATCTGATCGAGGGACCAATTTTATTGGATCAACAGAACACATTGGGGTAGATGTCATCAACGTTGAAGATGGACCTATCAAGAGATTTCTCCTCGACCAAAGATCAATGTGGATCTTCAACCCACCTCATGCTTCGCACATGGGCGGAGCATGGGAACGCATGATAGGCTTGACGCGACGTATATTGGACGCCATGTTGATGGACAAAGCAGCGAAGGCATTAACCCATGAAATACTCACCACCTTTCTTGCAGAGATTAGTGCTATCATCAACTCGCGACCACTGGTGCCTACCTCATCGGATCCGGAGTACCCTCTGATTTTTACTCCATATACTCTTCTTACCTTAAAGACAGACAAGGGAGGAGAACCTCTTGGACCTTTCAGCGAAAAAGATGCATACACGGCCCAGTGGAAAAGAGCTCAATATTTAGCTGATATATTTTGGCAGCGTTGGAGAAAAGAATATCTCGTAACCCTACAAAATCGGAAACGATGGCCAACAAATCAGAGAAATATAACAATTGGTGATGTTGTTCTTCTGAAAGACGAAGGATCTCATCGTTGCGACTGGAAAATGGCTGTGGTTGAACGTACATTTCCTAGCGATTCAGACAAGAAAGTGCGTACCGTGGAGTTACGTGTGGTTCGAGATGGACAAACCGTGTATTATTCTCGTCCCGTTACAGAACTTGTTCTTTTGTTACCCATGTGAACATCATGACAATTTGACATACATGTATATTTTCTTTGATCTTTGAAATTCATTCATAAGAGACACATATATAGTGATATCTATCGATATCAGACGGGGAGTGTGAAGAGTTATCGTTATTTGTTGAAATTTATTTTTTTATTCATCTTTCCTTGTAACACGTTTAGAGTTACCTTACTTGCTTCGAACACGTACTTCCTGCTTACATGTACATGTACCTCGGCCGATTGTTCCAATCACTCGTTTCTACTTAGATATAGCACATACTTCTTTTACTATTCTGCCATCACTTCGCAGATAGTACATCCATACACACTCAAGAATAAAGGACAACGTACAGTCTTGTGTTTTGGTTATACTATCTGCGAAGTGATGGCAGAATAATTGCACTCATACATATACGCAAAACTGCAATACATCTAATAAAACAAAAATTATAACACTCTTTTATCTTAATAATATATTCATAGAATCAACATTTGAAATCTGAGGCATTGCTGCATATGAATACGGTGTACCGATATAGGGCGGTGTTACTAGCTCACAACGGACAGGAGAGCGTTAACGTAACACGTCCCCGTCATTATCGGGAAGACCTGTTCGACTCAAGTTCATATGAGCCTACTTCGGTGGATGGAGCTCCATCCCTGGTGACAGGGTGATGTTGATTGGCCGTGCAAATGTCTTGAAACTTACGTTTCTTCATCAGATTTCATTGTATTCTATGCATATTTTAATCTGTAGTTATGAAGACTTTAATTGAAGATTTTTTAAAATTTACTTTAGCAACATGAAATCAGTCAATTGCAACATATGTGGTAAACAGTTTGCCCACACCTCCAGCATGTTCCGTCACTTACGGACTACACACAACGTCTCAACACACCAGTGCAGTATATGCAATATGCAGTTCAGCCAAAAAGATAATTTCCTCCGACATCAGAAAAATTATAGCTTTGAAAAATGAAGATTTAGATAAGACCCTGCAAGACAGCAACAAGAAAATTATGACTTCATTCTTGGAATACCAAAGAGAGGGAAGCAATTGGACACTTGATAAAATGGTTGAGCTGACATTAAATGTTGCCAAATACCAGCCATTAAAAGGCTCGACCTTTATACCCTTGCGAATCAAACTGAGGGCAAAGCATGCAATAGTCAATGTACAGAACAGTAACTAAAAATGCTTTCAATGGGCTGTATTGTCTGCATTGTACCCTACAATCAAAGACCCCCAGAGAGTTTCAAAATATGTTCCATATGCAGATAAACTGAACTTTGCGGGAATACAATTTACAGTGCAGATGACAGACATCGAGAAGTTTGAAAAACCGACTGACTTATATGTCAATGATTTTGGGTATGAAAAAGGAATGGTATATCCCATTCATTTGACAAAGCAACGGTTTCAGCGTCACATAGATCTTCTGTGGATATCCAATGGACAACGATCGCCCTACTGCTGGATAAAAAACTTTAACCGACTTATGGCAGATCAAAATAGCCATCGCAATCAATATTTTTACTGTTGCTATTGTTTACACGGTTTTACAAAAGCAAAGTCGCCGGATGGCTGAAAAATTGCTCAGGCGGCTATAAAAACAAACAAACAAACAAAAGCAAAGTTGCTTAACAAACACAAACCATATTGCAAAGCCCATGGGGCTCAAAGAACAGAGATGCCAATGGAGAATAATAAGTGGCTAAACTACTCTGATGTATCAAAACAACTTAAAGTACCTTTCCCGGATAGCTGAAAAATTGCTCAGGCGGCTATAAACAAACAAACAAACAAACCTTTCGTGGTATATGCAGATTTTGAATGCATAGCAGAACCAATTTTAACATGTCAACCGGACGTTTGCAAATCAAGCACAACGAAACTGGCCAAACACATCCCATCAGGATTTACATACAAAGTGGTGGGACCAGACGACACTTTCGCCGAAGATCACGTGACATATCGTGGGAAAAACGTCGCTGAAACATTTGTGCAGCATATGGTTGAAGTGGAAGAGAGGCTGGTTACAACTCTCAGAAACCCTGTACCTCTTAGAATGTCAACAGAGGATGAACATTCATTTCAGACGTCTGCTAGATGCTATATTTGTATGCAGGAGTTGGGTTCAGATCGAGTTCGTGACCACTGCCATGTAACTGGAAAGTTTCGAAGTGCCGCTCACAGTGTCTGAAATCTTAATTTGAAGCAAAGGGAGCGAATTCCGGTATTTTTTCATAACTTGAGAGGTTATGATTCCCATCTAATCATGCAAGCCATAGGGAAAATGAAGAACAAGCGCCTAGGCTGTATCCCACAAAACCATGAAAAATACATATCCTTTTCAATGGGTAAATTGGACTTTATCGATTCCTTCCAATTTCTGTCAGCATCATTGGAAAAGCTTGTGTTGAACCTAGCAAAAGAAGGTTCAGAAAAATTCACACACCTTCAACATTACATTGAAAAGGAACACCCCGGGTTTATTGAAGAAAAACTAAAATTAGTCATGCGTAAAGGTGTTTACCCTTACGAATACATGGATAGTGTGGAGAAATTTGACGAAACACATCTTCCGGAGAGATTGACCTTCTACAGCAGCATTGGTGAACGAGGAATATCAGAAGCAGATTATGACCATGCTCAATCGGTATGGAGAACATTTCAAATTTCGACTTTAGGAGAATACCACGATCTCTATATGGAAACTGACGTCATCCTTTTGACTGATGTGTTTGAAAACTTCACTTTGCCTTCAAATTTATGGATTGGACCCTGCACACTTTTATACTGCTCCGGGACTGGCATGGCAGGCAGCGCTCAAAATGACGGGAGTTAACTAGGAATTATTAACAGATCCTGACATGCATTTATTTATTGAGAGGGGACTAAGGGGAGGCATTTCAGTGATATCCCAAAGATATGCTAAGGCCAATAATCCACATGTAGAAGATTACGATGAAAGCCAACCAAGCAATTATCTCATTTACCTGGATGCAAACAATTTGTATGGGTGGTCAATGAGTCAAGCCTTACCAACGCATGGATTCAGATGGCTTTCCCGACCAGGAATATATTCTTTCGATGTTCATCAAACAGGAGAAAACGCAGAACTGGGTTTCATTTTATCTGTAGACATGGAATACCCAGCTCACCTACATGATGTACATAGCGATTATCCACTGGCCCCAGACTTCTTTGAAATTGTATCAGACATGCTGTCACCTTATCAACAAAAACCCCAGAGAGATCTCAATCTTGGTGAAAATTCTACTAAAAAACTTGTTCCAAATATCTACAACAAGAAAGATGATGTTGTACATTATAGAAATCTTCAACTGTATCTAGCACTTGGTATGAAGGTCATTAAAGTTCATCAAGTACTAGCGTTTCAGCAGGAGCCGTGGTTGAGAAAATACATCGATTTCAATACTAATATGCGAAAAGCTGCTAAAAACGACTTTGAGGAGGACTTCTATAAGTTGATGAATAACAGTGTGTTTGGAAAAACTATGGAGAACTTACGGAAGAGGGTTGATATTCAACTCATCCATAGAGAACAGAGGCTTCTAAAAGTGACAGCAAAACCAGGGTTCAAGTCTTTCAAAATATTCAACGAAGATCTGGCATCCGTGGAGCTCAAGAAACAGAATTTGGTTTTAAATCGTCCCATATATGTTGGATTTTCAATCTTGGAAATGTACAAAATTTTAATGTATGATTTCCATTACAACCATATCAAATCTAGATATGGTGGGAATGCTCAACTACTTTTCACAGATACAGACTCATTGTGCTACAACATTTTTACAGAAGATCTGTACAATGATATGAAGCAAGACAAAGACAAGTTCGATTTTAGCGACTATCCATCAAATCATTTTCTGTATGATACAACCAATAAAAAGGTTCTAGGAAAAATGAAAGATGAGACCACATCAGTGCCCATGACCGAATTTGTTGGACTGAGACCAAAGTCATTAAACCACTTGGATTGAGACTCCAAAAATATATTAAAGATCTAAAATAGATTTAAATGTTATTTCTGAATTGCAAATTCCACCTATCCGAATTTGGGAACTTTCAAAACCTACTGTTAATTTAGATCTATCGAAAGATAAAAAATCAGACACAAACTCACTTGAATTTATTCAAAAGTTTAAAGAAGTGAAAGACAGTTTTTCAATCCCAAATGAAATTTATACAGATGGATCAAAAGACAAAAATAAAGTTTCCTCAGCTGCTGCTCATAGAAATGATATCTTTTCCGTGCGTTTGCCGGATAACAGTTCAATTTTTACAGCTGAAGCAAAAGCTATTCAATTAGCAATTAATTTTACAAAACAGTCAGAACACAAAAAATATGTTATTTATTCCGATCCCCTCTCTTGTCTTCAAGCAATTAAAAATTGTAAAATTGACCACCCGTATATTTATAACATTTTGAAAGAATATGTGGTGCTAAAACGTCGAGGGTATAATGTAGTGTTTTGTTGGATACCAAGTCATATTGGAATACGTGGAAACACTAAAGTTGATAGTGCTGCAAAACAAGCTCTACAATTACCAATTACTGATTTTAAAATTCCTTACACAGACCTTAAAACTTTAATTAGAGAATATGTAAAACATTTGTGGTAATCTGATTGGGATGAAAAGGTAAATAACAAGCTACACAATATTAATCCTGTAGTTAGTAAAACACAACATAGTGTTCTTAAACGTCGAGATGAAGTAGTTATTACTAAATGTAGAATAGGACATTCGCGGATGACACATTCGTTTCTTCTACAAAGGGAAGATCCACCTGAGTGTGTCTTCTGCCAATGTCCTTGTGCTGACAGTTGTCTTTTTTTTTTATATACATGTATATGCATATTACCTTCAGTGTCACTCAGAGTTATCTTTATTTGTAAAGTTTACTGGGTTGTCTTCCCTGAGTGGAAATTTTTTTTGTAGCGGGAGTTATCTCCCTCATTTTCTCGTGCTAGTTGTAAGCAGTCTGCCATTAGAGTTCCACATGTTAGGATGTGATGATGTTTGTATCAATTCGTGGCCTATTACCATGTAAGTTTTTTATGAAATCTATTGCATTATAAGTTGCTTTGGTTATTACTTATAGCATATTTAAGTTTTGAAATTATTTTCACTCGATACTTTATTAACTGAAGTCACGAGAAATTATAGTATGTGGTTTTTTTTATGCAACTTATTTTACTCTTGCTATATAGTAATTTAAACTTCATATTGCGGTAAAGTTTAAGTGAGCAACTCCTGTGCAATGCTGTTATTGTCTTCTTAGGTTTGATAGTTTATTTATAGATATATTTTAATTCATTTCAGTTATTTACCTCACTCGGTGACTCACTCGTTGGCTCACGTGACTCGCTCATTGCCTTAGCTCACTCGTAGTCGTAGCTCATATAGTAGCTCACTCGGACTCACTGTCATTCTGATTCAGTCACTCATTAGCGTACTTGAATTATGATTCATCCTGGCAGACTGCTCATTGGACCGCTCATGCATACATAATAAATGAGGAACTATGTGCTGTGTTTGTGACTTAGTTACATTGTGAGGTTTAGCTAGCTGTTCCAGACAGCATAGTAAATAAATGTCAACTGGCCAGAACTTTAGGATCTGAGGATGAGTCATAAAGAAGGGGACATATTGGAGGCCTCTACCAGGCCAAAACGTAACAGACAGTTAACTGAAAAGGCCCAAGAACTTTTGAACAATTCGATCGACACATATTCGAGGTATATTTACTAGTCAAAAGAGGGGAAGAGACCGTGGTCTCATGTGACGTCACTAGTCTAAAAATAGGCTACTTTCGTTTTCTTTCGGCTCGCGACGCGAGGAACACAGTTTGAGAGAAGTAAGTGTTCATTATATGTTTATTATAAGTTGCTATTAATAAACTTAATTTATGAAACATTAAAAATAAATAATTACTTCCTAGATATAACCTCTACTGACATTCAGGTAATATATAACGGCTTTTAAAACAGCTCACGTTTCATGGTCTCATTAAAACAATCACAAACATGAGACCACCGGCCATAACAACCTATATAGATGTCATGGTCTTATTATATCAACTGAATATTATATCAACTGCATTCATGAGACCACTGACCATTATAACCTATAAAAATAAATTGGTCTCATTATTACAACTGCATGCATGAGACCACGGACCATAACAACCTATATACATGTCATGGTCTCAGTCCATCAACTTTATACATGACACCATGGACCATAACAACCTATATGCATGTTATGGTCTCATTATATGAACTTCATACATGAGACCACCGATCATTATAGCCTATTAAAATAAAATGGTCTCAATATCACAACTGTATACATGAGACCATGGACCATTACAAGCTATATACATGTCATGGTCTCTTTACACCAACCTTATACATGAGACCATGGACTATTACAACCTATATACATGTCATGGTCTCATTACACAAACTGCAAACATGAGACCATGGACCATTACAAGCTATATAGATGTCATGGTCTCATTATATGAACTGAATACATGAGACCATGGACCATAACAACCTGTATACATGTCATGGTCTCATTACACCAACCTTATACATGAGACCATGGACTATTACAACCTATATACATGTCATGGTCTCATTACACAAACTGCAAACATGAGACCACCGACCATAACAACCAATATATGTGTCATGGTCTAATATAATAACTGCATACATGAGACCATGGACCATAACAACCTATATACATGTCATGGTCTCATTAAACTAACTGCATGCATAGGACCACAAAGCATTTCAACCTATATACCTGCCATGGTCTCATTATATCAACAAAATACATGAGACCACGGACCATAACAACCTATATATGTGTCATGGTCTAATATAATAACTGCATACATGAGACCATGGACCATAACAACCTATATACTTGTCATGGTCTCATTAAACTAACTGCATACATGAGACCATGGACCAAAACAACCTATACATATGTCATGGTCTCATTATATCAACTTTATACATGAGACCATGGACCATAACAACCTATATACATGTCATGGTCTCTTTACCACAACTTTTTACAAGAGACCATGGACCATAACAACCTTTATACATATCATGGTCTCATTACACCAACTTTATACATGAGGCCATGGACCATAAAAACCTATATACTTGTCATGGTCTCATTATATCAACTGGATACATGAGACCATGGACCATAATAACCTATTTACATTTCATGGTCTCTTTACACTAACTATACATAGTACATGAGACCATGGACCATTACAAGCTATATACAATATGTCATGGTCTCATTACACCAACTATACATACAAGAGACCATGGGCCATAACAACCTATATACATGTCATGGTCTCATTATACCAACATGGGCCATAACATGGACCGTTACAACCTATATTCATGTCATGGTCTCTTTACACCAACCTTATACATGACACTATAAGGACCATGACAAACTACATAGGGTGTAATGGACTCATTATATCAACCGCATGCATGAGACCATGGACTATGCACATCTTGCACCAAATGTATATATTTGAGATCTAGTTCATTCAGCATACTATGGCAATGAGTCCTTAGACACCATGGTATGTGTATACTGTAAGAATCTTACATATAAAAAAGCAGATGAAAATTAGTTCACATTTCTTTTTGTTTTAGAAGTATAAAACCTGGTTTAAAATGGCAGCTAAAGCCTGGAAGTCTTTGGCAAAAAAGGTATTTATAATGTTTTAAAAGATTTGATAAAACAACTGTTAGCTTCATACTTTGTAAAATTATAACGATTAATTAAATAATTATATTTAGAAAGTCAGAATTGGATGCAGTCATAGTTTTTCATATATTTTATTTAAAGCCAAATTACATTTACAAAATCTAAAATATAAGTAAAGTTCATAAAATGTTGATTCATCTTCAGTTTTTAGAAAACAATTTACTGTACAAAAGTTAGCAGTTTCTTTTTTTTTTTTTACATCTGTTTTTAGACTGGAAATGGTGAAGTATTCATGTGTGTGTGCCTTTGTGTGTATTTGTGTGTGTGTGTGATAGATATGTTCACACAACGTAATTAAGTCAACAATATTGCCTGTTAAGTAATAGTGGTAAATTGGCATGGGTTTTATATATATATATATATATATATATATATATATATATATCAAACCCATTTCATGGCCAATTATTATCTCCTAAATCCTTTAACTCCTATTATTTCTCTGCCTCTTGCCTGCACTATTTCTTTTTAACACTATTTGAAAGTTCTCAGTAACATATATAACCAATGATTGTCACCAGTGCTATGGTAAAAGTGCTCAATGTAAATGGATTTTAATTTTTAGATACACCCAATTTTACTTTAATATTTTTTTTAATTTAAAATATCATAATATAAAAATATTATTTTTGAATGTGTAGCATGCAATAGATATACATGTACCATATAGCTTTATGTGCTAGCTTTTTAGTTTAGAAAGCTAATATAGCATGGCGACTACTATTATCATATTCTTCACATTTTTTTTATATATCAATTCTTACACTTAGCATAATATTATTTTGCATTAATTGAAATAAAATATCTTATAAATACTTTCAAATTGATAATTGTATTAATGTAGTTTTGGTTGTAAAGCCTTATTTGAATGGCTAAACAAATTAATCTTTGACTATAATGCAATTCTTAACTTGCCTACTTCTTAATTTGAGGCACCTGCAAAATTGTTTTGAAAAATGTTTAAACTGTAAACATGTCAGAATTAATAGATCCCTGTATGGTAACTGTGGTTCTGCATGCTCTTTTGCAGGGCAAATTAACGCAACATGGTAAAATATGTCATTATACTTTGTAAATGTAACAATTGAAGTTACATTATATAAATAGTGCCTGTTTGGGAGGGTGTAACTTAAATTGTAAGTTCAATTGTTTCATTTACGTCATTTTATATTTAACTAGTGTACATGATCTACCTACTAAAACTTGGGCATTAAGGTATATCAATTTGCCCTGCAAAAGAGCAATACTGCAATTGTCGTGAAAAGGACTATTGATGTTTTAAAATTATGCATTCATCTCCATTTCAGAAAATTGTATTTTAGGGCAATTATTCTTGATTTACCATTACTCCTGTCAAATAAATTAATGGTTGAATTATCTATTACAGGTGGAATCTTTCAACGAGACATATCCACCATCATGCGTGTTATGCATAGGATTAATCAATAATGTTTATGTTATTGAAGGTTAGTTTTTAAAAAAAAGAGAAGTCAAGATGAGTAATGCTACATGTATATATATACACCTAACATTTACATAAGTGTTTGTGTACTGTTAAAAAAATTAGGTGTTAGGTTTATTCCCGTGTGACGACAGTATTTGCCCTATGAATTTAAATAAATTTAAATTCAAATAAATCTATGCATTAAAATAAACTTGTTTTGGGTGCTGGATCTCTCTAAGAAGGTACTTTCTCAATGCTAGATTGATTGCAATATGTGTACTTATTTTCATATAAATGTTTACAATGCCTATTTTACATTGATGGTATTGAATCTTTTTGTAGGTTCGTCAGAAATGAAAGACTTTTTTTTTTAGAAAACCTGAAGTTGAGAAGTTGTTCAAAGAAGCAGTGCTTTCTCAAACTTATAATAGTAAGTATAATAGTAAGCTGAAATCATTTGCATTGTGAATTATTGCATTATGCAAACCTATGTGATAAAGAGGTTTTGAAGCAGCATACTAGTTGCGTTGGATATCATCCAAGGTACCTACAGGTGTAACCACGAGGAATATAAGCTTAAAAAATATTAAGAAATAGATAGTGACCATCCTTTTCATATATGATGCTTTAATATTTGTTGATATAAAAAAATTGTATGTCTATTTTCCATATATACATGTATATGTTTGGTATCAACAAATTCTGAGGCATTAAGAAATGTGTTTTTGATCTGTATATCAGTCAGTCGATCAGTCCCTTTTTCTTTAACTCAATGCAACCCCTCTTTAACTGCTGGAAGAAACTTTGTAGGTATATGTATTAAGAAAACAATGTGTAGATGTGCATATTATTGTATCTGGAAATCTGATTCCATTACTTTACTTGGAATATCATCCTATAAAATTTAGAATTTTATAAGTTATAAAAGACAGAAATATATTTATAAGTGCATATTTGCAGGAAGATTTTATGGGAGTTATGCCTCTGGTATTGAATTATTTTGATTACTTTATGTGAACCTAACCATTTTTTAAAAATATTTACATTTATCGATATATACGGTAAATGCCATTTATCGAAGAAGAATAAATCAAGCGGCATAACTCTAATAATTTTAGTAACCAATATTTTATCCAAGGGCGATAACTCTAAATCAATAGGTGCGGGTACTTATATGTCAATAATGTAATGACGTCATTATTGCCTGTGCAATTATCAATCCGTTAGATGCTGCCGATATCGAACTGTCTTGATTAATAGCTTTTATATTTCAAACAACATTTCGAGACCAAGGAGGTTATCCTGCAACATTCACTATAACAAGAACTTTATTTCTATTCTACTAACAGCCCAGTATTTTTACAGATCGTTTCTCCTATAGAGAGACGATCTAGGTCATTTTGACGGCTGTTCCGTGTAACCCCAATGGTTTTGTTAGTAATGTTTACATGTGTATCGATCAAAGGAATCATATGCAGACGACAGAATTTTTCTTTGGATTTTTTAATACTCTTTACTTATTTATAAAATATCTTTGAATCATGTTCCTAATATATTAAGGGCAATTTTATACGATTATATTACTACAACACGTTATATGTTAAATTATTTTAATATGTAAAAACACGCAGTGAAAGTGTGCTAGGGAGGTCTTAGGAACAGCCGAATTGATCTCTAAAAAATAAAAATTTGAGGCAATACACATTGTTTTGACTGGAACTAATTAACATGTGAAATTGACATGGTTTTAAAACTTTTTACGGTTTGAAGTTGTACTTCCATGATCAGTACGAGACAAATAGGTATTTCTGATCTGATAATTTACTGATGACGTTTGTGGTATATTGGAGAATAATGTCCGCGGCATCTCTTTGATCTCAGCAATAACTGTAGTAGAATGTTCATTAATGTAGCATTCTCACTGTTTCTTTATTAATATACTCTTTTAAAAGAGCATTACTTTATGTTTATTATAATAGACAAAGAAAGGCAAGAAGTAGGAGGTACACGCACTGGTAATCCTTCAACAGAAGAACTATCTGTTAAGGAAGTTCTTCACCAGCATGCATATGATATGGACATATCCCTGATGCGCTCAATCATATCTCAAGCTGCATCTCCTCCGAAAGCAATTTCAAGTAAGCGAATGTTCTTTGTACATCTTTATAAGACAACTGGCAAAGAACATACTAAAGAGTGAGAGAAATATAACTATTATTGTCCAACTATGCAAGAAGCACCATTCACAGAATAAGATTTATCCCCTTTATTTTGATATTGCTGAAATGCATTAAGAAAACTCATCATCAACATTCCATATGTGAAGATTTGATGTCTATAAGTCTTTTCCCAATATAAGTACTTGCATATGAAAAACAAAAACAAGCAACTTTTAAACTTGTTAAATTATTGATATTTCTCCCAAAATAAGTGAAGCAGCACCCAGAAGTTCACCAACACTCTTTAAAGAAATATCTAATAAATATTATAATGGAATCGGTTTTATTTTAAGTTTAGCCGGAACATAAGACAAATGTTCTCTCAAACACCACAGTGGATGCTAATAATTTTTATTTAAGTCAGAACTGCCAGATCATAATAAGTCTGCATTATATGAAACATAATTGATCACTACAAATTGTTCCAGCTATTGCGGTCTATTGCCAGTTGTATGACATGAACATTAAGGCATTTAAGACTAAATAACTGTTCTCTTAGATTTTTTTTGTTCACTTGAACATAAGACCTGCATAAGGCAATACAAGTAGAGCAAAGACATAGAGGTGCACCACAGACAGGCAGAAGTGGAGGAAGTGCAAAGCTGACACAGAGATTTGGTGTTTAAATTGGAAGGCAGGACAACCATGATTCATATTTATGGGAGACTCATTTTTTTGTACTTCTCATTAGCACTTTCAATTTTTAAGACATGT
This sequence comes from Ostrea denselamellosa, assembly GCA_024699665.1. NCBI lineage: Eukaryota > Metazoa > Mollusca > Bivalvia > Ostreida > Ostreidae > Ostrea > Ostrea denselamellosa. Next base: position 2,564,617 of record JAMZEH010000075.1, on the reverse strand, counting down.
GTTAGTTTAAGAATTTATTGTATGCATCATACAATCACAATATCTAAATTATGATTGACATAATGTTTGATGAGATGGAACTTCGAATGTCCTTGCTACACATATTATTAAAGTATGTGAAATTTCCAACTATGAAGTATATTTTAAGGTAGCACATTACTGTTTTTGATATAACAATAATGTTCAACAGGCTTCAGTTGGTTATACATTCCAATGTATATTATGTTACAATGGGTACCGGTACATGTATTACCATGATATGCATGCCTACATATTCTTTATTGTAGATAAGGATGGACGCAGAAATTGGTATTCGCGAGAGAATTGCCCAGACTGGTGGACAAGAACAGGGCTACCATTCCAGTCTGTGAATCATGCACCATGTAATTTGATCATTTGATGAATTTATCCAGTCTTAGTTACACCATGTAGCAAAATAACAGTGGTTGGCCAGATTATACATACAATTTCCAGTGTCTTTGTCTATGATAATACTACCAATCAATTTTTAAATGTATGGACCCCAAAATTTTAATTAATGACTATTTCAATATAAAATCACACAAATTCTGATAATGATATAAATATCAGTAATAAGGAATCATTCTTTGAATATTATGAGGTGATAATTTCGGTCTGGGCATAATCGAATCTATCATAAAGCTCTTAGGACTTTATTGGATTTGATCACCTCTCAACCTTATTTGATCACCTCATAATACTCAAAGAAAGATATTTATATCAAACTGTTAAAATCATACAATTACTTAAAGTAATAGACAGAAAAAAAATCAAATGCTTAGAATATGAAATTCAAATTATAGCTGTAAAATTGATTGCAAGTTAATTATTTTGGTTTCATCTTCAATATATTTTTCAGAATTCACTTTTTATTTTTCTTTAACAGCTGGATCCAAGAAGTTGACGAAAATTCCTTTGATGAGCCTCATTGAGTCTCTTCAAACATACTTGGGTATAACCCCAAATCGGGCTAAAAAAACCAACAAAACGTCATATGTTTCTTGCTTTTTGGTATGCAGTTATTATATTAGACCACGACACATATATTGGTTGTTATGGTCGGTGGTCTCATGTATTTAGTTGATATAATGAGACCATGGCAGGTATATAGGTTGAAATGCTTTGTGGTCCTATGCATGCAGTTAGTTTAATGAGACCATGACATGTATATAGGTTGTTATGGTACGTGGTCTTATGTATTCAGTTGATATAATGAGACCATGACATGTATATAAGTTGTAATGGTCCATGGTCTCATGTATATGTATGCAGTTGATCTAATGAGACCATGACATGTATATATTAGGTTAATATTGTCCATGGTCTCATGTATGCAGTAAATATAATGAGACCATGACATGTATATAGGTTGTTATGGCCCAAGGTCTTAATTATCCAGTTGATCTAATGAGACCATGACATGTATATAGGTTGTTATGGCCCATGGTCTCATGTATACAGTTGATATAATGAGACCATGACAAGTATATAGGTTGTAATGGTCCATTGTCTTATTTATGTAGTTGATATAATGAGACCATGACATGTAGGGTGATTTCACCATGCATCGGACACCTTTGGATTTTTCCCTTTGTTCACGCATCAAATATCGTCCAAATATAAATAAAACTTGTTTAAAGAGTTACAGGTTTTCCTCTTGCTTAATTATTGAAGAAAAAATTGTAAAATTGTTAAAAAGGTAGAAAATAAAGCAAATTAACGAAGTGTAGAACTATTTCACCAAGGATCGGACAATATTTACCAAGCATCGGACAGCTATAGAAGTGCAGTAGATATTAAAAAAAAACATTTTCTGGTTTTAATGCAAAAATACAAAGGTTCGGAAATATTAATTTATTCAATTGCTATTCATGTTTCTTTAAATGTAAATCCTCAAATCTACATATAGGAATTTAGACTAGTGCTTCTGTTTAAAGGAATATTTATCATAAAGGGTTCTTTATCGTGCCAGCTCCTACAGGAACATTGGACTAAAAAGGGTGTGTCCGTAAAACTCGATTTTTAAGTGGTTTGAGGAAAATGTTTGTATCAATTATTTTTGAAAATTTTATTTTACTTCACATTTAAAGTATATCACAAGGAATGGGCACATAATCTCCATATTATTAGAAGAAATCATGCAGTGAAAACTGTCCGATGCATGGTTAATTTGTGTCCGATCCATGGTGAAATGAACATATGGTGCAATAATGACCTTGACATTAATTGTTCAAATTTCTTGGACTTATTTTAATCAAATTTTGTTTCAAAACATACTTCTTTCTAATTATTCTACGCAGAGAGTGCATTTTCACTAATTCACAATCAAACGCACAACATTCAAATAATGCTTTAGTGTAAAATCTTCATAACTAAATTTTCAATAATGGCGTATTTGATGTCATTTTACGATGTCTATATTGCTATTTCTTTGACAATGTGACTGTCAAATTCTTAATAATGATAAAGTTCATTTGTTCTAATTCAGGAATATACGAAACAACACATGAGCGCATGCACATTTATTTGTATATTTATAAACAAAGTTGTCCGATCCAAGGTATGTGTCCGATGCATGGTTAAATCACCCTATATAGGTTAAAATGGTCCGTGGTCTCATGTATACAGTTGATATAATGAGACCATGACATCTTAAGAGGTTTTAAATGATTCATCGTCTTATGTACATGTGGTTCTGATGATTAGACCATTACATTTATAAAGGTTGCAATGGTCCATGGTCTCATTTTTTTTTAATTAATAAGAAGAGACCATGACATGTATATAGGTTGAAATGGTCCATGGTCTCATCTATTCAATTTATAAAAAGTGACCATGACATGTATATAGGTTGTAATGGTCTATGGTTTCATGTATGCAGTTTATATTATGAGACCATATTGACATGTATATAGCTTGTAATGGTCCATGGTCTTATTTATGCAGTTGATATAATGAGACCATGACATGTATATAGGTTGTAATAGTCTATGCTCTCATGTATGCAGTTGATATAATAAGACCATGACATCTATATAGGTTGTTATGGCCGGTGGTCTCATGTATGTGTTTGTTTTAATGAGACCATGACAAAAATATGCTGTAATGATCCATTGTCTTCTTAAAAGTGAAGACCTTGACCTGTTTTAAAAGCCTTAAAAGGTTATATCTAGGAAATAATTATTTATTTTTAATGTTTCATAAATTAAGTTTATTAATAGCAACCTATAATAAACATATAATGAACACTTACTTTTCTCAAACTGTGTTCCTCGCGTCGCGAGCCGAAAGAAAACGAAAGTAGCCTATTTTTAGACTAGTGACGTCACATGAGACCACGGTCTCTTCCCCTCTTTTGACTAGTAAATATACCTCCATATTCTGCTCGTTTGCAGAAACTATGGAAAAACGTTGACACTATCATTGAAGAAATAGATCTTGCATTTCCTAAAGATCCTCGACTCATCATACATTTGAAATCGGAACTAGAAACAAGAATAGATGTCTTTGACTCTTTGTTTAGTGAATTCTGTGAATTTCTTGAGAGGGAACGTACTGAGAAATGTGTTCAAGAACTTCAAAGAATTAAGATGTCAAGGAGAGGATATAGCATTTTATTTGACACCGCCTTTAGAAAACTTAATGATGCCTTGCAACAACCGTCACTACTTGAAACAAAACAGCAACAGGAAGATGATGTTCATTCAATTACGACAACAAACAGATCACGTGAGGATGCTTCACAATCTTCATCTCGTAGTAAACAAAGTTCAGTGTTATCTGAAAAGAAAAAGAAAGCAGAAATCGCTCGAGCGAAACTGATGTATACAGAACTAGAAATACAAATGAAAAAGGAACAATCTCTTCTAGCATTGGAAAGAGCAAAGTCACAAAAAATGACGTATGATTTGGAAGCAGATCTACAGTTGTTATCCGTAAAAAAAGGAAGTTGCAGTCGCTGAAGCGGAAATTCTGAGTGTGGAAGAAGGAAGTCAATGTGATCGCAGTGACACATATTTCAAACATTTAGACAGTGTTGATCGCAGAGAACACACGAAATCGTATGTGGAGCAACACGCTCAAATCAGAACTCAAAATAAAACCAGCTGTTTAGAACCTGAAACTACTGTGAAGGAAAATATGCCATCACATAGTTATGATTACATTCCTTGTACATCGACATTGAACCCCCAAGCTATTCCATATACTCCGCAGCTGCCAATTTTGGACGCAAGAGGAACAACTTCAGATTTTACTCGTTATCTTCTCAAAAAGGACTTGATGCTATCACGTCTTATTAAATTCAATGACAAACCTGAATTCTATCCTGCGTGGAAAACGAGTTTCAAATCTGTTATGTTGGATTTAAATGTGACACCAGAGGAGGAAATTGACTTTCTCATCAAATATACAAGTCTATCATCACAACAACAAATAATCAGCATAAAGACTGCAAGTGCAAGTAATCCTGTACATGGACTTCGGAGAATTTGGCAACGTTTAGAAGAACGCTTTGGGTGTCCGGAAATGATTGAATCTGCGTTAAAAACGAAATTGAATTCATTTGCCGCTATTACGTCAAAGGATTATCGCCGTCTATATGACTTATCCGATATTTTGGATGAAATCCTAGCAGCTAAGGAGGATATCCGTTACCAGTCATTACTTGCATACTTTGATGCTTCGACAGGAGTGACACCTATTGTTATGAAGCTCCCATACCAACTTCAAGAAAAATGGACAAACACAGCTGTGAAATATATAAATGAACATCATGTTGTGTTTCCACCATTTCATGTGTTTGCAAACTTTGTTCGTGAACAAAGCCGTATCAAGAACAATCCAAGTTTCACTTACACAGACAAAAACTTGAGTACACAGAAACCCACGGATAAAACTGTGAAAATTTCAAGCAGGAATACAGAAGTATCTCGACAACATCGTGCCTCAGAAAAAGAAAATCGGTGCCCTCTTCATAAAACAAACCATTCCTTGGAACAATGTAGAGCCTTCAGAATGAAATCATTTGATGAAAAGAGGAAGATTTTGAAAGAAAACAATTTGTGCTTCAGATGTTGTTCTAAGGATCATAAACAACAAGAATGTCAATCTGATGTGCAGTGTGGAGAATGTGGAAGCAGATTTCACACATCACCGTTACATGTGTGCAGGACTAAGCAAGTGAACTCGTCATTCCCTTTGAGAAGCTATGGCGGGGAGAATCTATCTGACAATCGTGTTTTAGACTCTGAAAATGTCAACTCAGGTGTGAATTCTAAGTGTACACAAATCTGCGGAGAAATATTTGGAGGGAAATCTTGTGCTAAAACCGTTCTAGTACACGTGTACCCAAAGGACCGTCCACAGAAATCCGTGAAAATATATGCAGTGATTGACGATCAGTCGAATAAAACACTCGCTAAACCAGAACTCTTTGATCTCATGGACACTCGTGAAACTATGACAGATTACTTGTTAACATCTTGTTCAGGAAAAGTTCAGAGATCAGGACGCAAGATTCGTGGATTAGTCGTTACATCATTGGATGGTCAAAACTGTGTAGATATACCTACCATCATTGAGTGTGATGAAATTCCTGAAGTTCGAGAGGAAATTCCTACGCCAGATGTCGCGCTACGTTATGAACACTTGCATGACATAGCTGTGCACATACCACCAATTGATCCCAATGCAAAAATCATGTTATTGATAGGAAGGGATGTAACTAAAGCATATCACGTTCTAGATCAGCGCATTGGATTTGGCAATTAACCATACGCCCAACAATTATCACTTGGTTGGACTATCATTGGCGAGACTTGTTTGGGTAAAACCCATAAACCGGATGTCATCAATACCATGAAAACTTGTGTTTTACCTGATGGACGTCCAACTCTCATGCTACCATGCAACAATAACTTGCGGGTCAAGGAAAAAATCATTAGTGATATCGCAATGGACATTATGTGTTCTAAGACTGACATTGGTGAAAATGTTTTTCAAAAGACAGAAAGTGATGAGAAGTTGGGACTTTCTATGGATGACCATGAGTTTTTAAACATCATGAATTCAGAGTTTACAAAACATCCTGATGGACATTGGCAAGCACCACTTCCTTTTCGTAAGGATCGTCAAAGACTAGTAAACAACTATGATCAAGCTGTAAAGAGAGCAAGACAGTTAGATTACACCTTGCAAAAAGATGCAACAAAGAAAAGACATTTTGTGGAGTTTATGGAGGCACTACTCAAAAACCGACATGCAGAAATAGCACCGCCTGTACTAGATGGAGAAGAGTGTTGGTATTTACCATTGTTCGGAGTCTACAACCAAAAGAAGCCAAACGAAATTAGAGTTGTTTTTGATTCATCCGCAAAATTTGAAGGAAATTCACTCAATGACGTATTACTTACTGGACCAGACTTGACAAACAGTCTCCTTGGTGTTTTACTACGGTTCCGCAGAGAGAAAGTCGCCTTAATAGGAGATATTGAACAGATGTTTTACTGTTTTAAAGTCTGTGAATCTGATAGAAATTTCCTACGCTTTTTATGGCACGAAGACAACAATCCAGAGAAGAGACTGATCGAATATCGTATGACAGTTCACGTATTTGGTAACAGTCCCTCGCCAGCCATTGCAACCTACGGATTACGCAAGACTGTCAAGGAAGTAGAAAATGTATTCGGGACTGATGTGACTCAATATGTAGAACGTGATTTTTATGTGGACGATGGTTTAACATCACAACCGACAGTAGTAGAAGCTGTGGATTTAATGAAACGAACACAGAAAGCCTTGCTTCATGGAAAATTACGTCTACACAAAATAGCTTCAAACAAACAGGAAGTTATGAATGCATTTCCACCAAGTGATCTGTCAAGTGAAATAAAAGACTTGGATTTATCTAAGGACAATCTACCAACACAACGTAGTCTTGGACTAAATTGGGATTTGCACTCAGATTCGTTTTTCTTTGAAATTTCAAAGGACAATAAGCCATTCACAAGAAGAGGTGTATTATCTACCATAAATAGTATATTTGACCCTCTAGGATTTCTTGCTCCAATCATCATCCAGGGCAAGTCACTCATGAGGAAGCTTCTTCAAGAAACGACAGACTGGGATGAACCTTTACCAGAAAATCAATCTACTCAGTGGAAAAAATGGAAAGATTCGTTACATCTTCTAGATCTCCATATTCCAAGACTTTATTTAGAACAGTCTTTGTGTGAGACAACAAACAAAACAATTCACATATTTTGTGATGCTTCAGAATCGGCAATATCAGCAGTGGCTTATGTAGAATCACTTGGAAACTTTGGATTTGTTCTCGGGAAAACAAAACTCGCACCCTTAAAAGGACATTCGATACCTCGTTTAGAACTGTGTGGTGCTGTGTTAGCGGTAGAAATTGCTTAGTGGGTATCTGATCAACTGGAAATATCAATTGAACATTTCAAGTTTTATTCCGATAGCAAAGTGGTATTGGGATACATTTGCAACAATTCAAGGAGGTTTTATCAGTATGTGGCAAACAGAGTGATGCTTATCCGCAAAGTGACCAAACCAGTACAGTGGTCATACATACCAACAGACAGAAATCCAGCAGATCAAGCAACAAGACATGTACCTGCTACAGCTTTACAAAACAGTGCTTAGTTGTTGGGACCTTCACCTTTACACTTGAAACAGAGTCAGCATACATGCACGACCTATGAGATGGTTAACCCAGATTCAGACAGAGACGTTAGGCAAGAAATCACTTGTTTAAAGGTGAACATCTCAGGATTACGACTTAAATCGGAAAGATTCTCTCGTTTTTCTCAGTGGAGGAAACTTGTTGAAACTATTGCCAGACTGAAACATATTGTGCATTCCTTTCAACAAGGAGACCATAAATGCTGTGGATGGCATGTATGTGTAGATTCAAAAACAGTGGAAAATTTCAATGAAGCAGAGAAACTGATCATCAGAATTGTGCAAAACGAAATGTATTCAGAAGAAATTCAGAGCATAGTGAAAGGAAAACCTCTGCATAGAGACAGCAATATTCTATCTCTTTCACCATTTTTGGATAAAGATGGAATACTTAGAGTCGGTGGACGCCCCAATAAAAGTTCATTACCAATCAACGAGAAAAATCCAGTGATAATTCCAGGAAATCATCACATAGCTTCTTTGATTGTTCATCATTACCATGAACTCTGTAAACATCAAGGTCGGCATATAACAGCTGGAGCAATTCGCAGTGCTGGATTCTGGATAATTGGTGCAAGGAGACTAGTCTCATCTGTACTTCACAAGTGCGTCAAATGCAGAAAATTACGTGGTAAACTTTTGTGTCAAAAGATGTCGGACCTTCCTGTCGATCGTTTGGAACCCAGTCCACCTTTCACTTACATTGGCTTAGATACCTTTGGTCCATGGGACATAGTTACTCGTCGGACAAGAGGAGGATCCGCAAATTCGAAAAGATGGGCAATATTATTTACCTGTCTTACGACAAGAGGAATTCACATTGAAGTTGTGGAGGAGTTAACGTCTTCATCATTTATCAATGCCTTTAAGCGATTTGAGGCCATTCGAGGAAAAGTAACGCAAATTCGTTCAGATCGAGGAACTAATTTCGTGGGTGCTGTTAACGACTTGAAAATTGATTCTGCTGGAGTTGACTTTGAGAATGGAAAAGTCAGAAAATTCCTGTATGAACAAGGAACTACTTGGAAATCTAATCCACCCCACTCGTCCCACATGGGTGGCGTGTGGGAACGCCTCATTGGTGTTGTCAGGCGTGTACTCGATGCAGTCATGTTGGAGATACCGGTTGGATCGCTTACTCATGAAGTACTGGTGACGTTCATGGCCGAAGTTTCAGCAATTCTGAACGCCAGACCATTAATCCCGTTATTGGAAGATGCAGACGAACCGTACCCTCCGAGTCCTTCTATGATACTTACTCAGAAAACACCCGTGATCGTCGACCTCTCTGTTGACAAGATGAACATGTATCAAGCTCAGTGGAAACGCGTACAACATATGGCAGATTTATTCTGGACACGTTGGAGGAAAGAGTATCTTCATACCTTACAGATCCGCCGCAAGTGGACGCGCAGTGAAAGAAACGTCATAGATGGTGATATTGTGTTAATTCGCGATAAAGATGTTCACCGTAACCTTTGGCCGATGGGTGTCATTGTGAAAGTTTTTCCCAGTGATGATGGGAAAGTTCGTAAGGCGCAAATTCGTGTCGCGAAACGTGGTTGTCGGTCATCGACATTCGTTCGTCCAGTTACAGAAATGGTACTGCTACTACCCAGTGACATTGTTGTGAAGTTTATATATGTGATGTTATGAACATCAGACGGGGAGTGTGCCGACAGTTGTCTTTTTTTTTTTATATACATGTATATGCATATTACCTTCAGTGTCACTCAGAGTTATCTTTATTTGTAAAGTTTACTGGGTTGTCTTCCCTGAGTGGAAATCTTTTTTGTAGCGGGAGTTATCTCCCTCATTTTCTCGTGCTAGTTGTAAGCAGTCTGCCATTAGAGTTCCACATGTTAGGATGTGATGATGTTTGTATCAATTCGTGGCCTATTACCATGTAAGTTTTTTATGAAATCTATTGCATTATAAGTTGCTTTGGTTATTACTTATAGCATATTTAAGTTTTGAAATTATTTTCACTCGATACTTTATTAACTGAAGTCACGAGAAATTATAGTATGTGGTTTTTTTATGCAACTTATTTTACTCTTGCTATATAGTAATTTAAACTTCATATTGCGGTAAAATTTAAGTGAGCAACTCCTGTGCAATGCTGTTATTGTCTTCTTAGGTTTGATAGTTTATTTATAGATATATTTTAATTCATTTCAGTTATTTACCTCACTCGGTGACTCACTCGTTGGCTCACGTGACTCGCTCATTGCCTTAGCTCACTCGTAGTCGTAGCTCATATAGTAGCTCACTCGGACTCACTGTCATTCTGATTCAGTCACTCATTAGCGTACTTGAATCATGATTCATCCTGGCAGACTGCTCATTGGACCGCTCATGCATACATAATAAATGAGGAACTATGTGCTGTGTTTGTGACTTAGTTACATTGTGAGGTTTAGCTAGCTGTTCCAGACAGCATAGTCCTCAAACAATCAAACATATTTTATTAGAATGTGGAGATACAGCTCTGATAAGAAATAATTATTATGATACGCAGTCTATGAAAGATCTTTTTAATAATGTTGATTTAAATAAAATTTTAGGATTCCTACATGAAACTGGTTTTTATCAAAAGTAGTGAAGAAAAAATTGATTGTACAAAATTATAACTAGGTGATGATCGTTTTTATACAGTGATATCTAGACATTTTTAGTACCATATTTTAACATGTTTTCAAATAGCATTACTTTTTAAATAAATACTGCTTTTATAACATGCCTTTTCATTTATATAGAGTCAGCCGCAGGATAGCTGAAAAATTGCTCAAGCGGCTATAAGCAAGAAATAATCAATCAATCAATCCCATACTTCCCGAGTAATGATAAAATCTGACCTCAATTTATGAACATGTAAAAGTGCTACAAATATACATTCATGTTGAAGTTCTCTGTTTAATAAATAAGAGTGTGTCAATTTTGAATGTCCGATGCGTATTCTTGAAATAATAACTTCGTCCTGGCGTTTCGTTACGATATTACACGATTTGTTTACTTTGTTTTGAATAGAATACAGTTTACTTCTGTCACAGAAATCCCAATATATTATTTGCCAAAGATCATTTACATATAGTTTTATGTTATATTTCAAATCTGTGTAAGGAATTTCAAAATGTACAATATCGTTTTGTAGTGCATTCTTTGCCTCTTTGTTGTTACCATGGATACCAATATGACTAGGAATTCAGCAAAACTCAATTATTTTGTTTAGTTAGAAGATAATACCGGTTTAAAATGTCTAAAATATATAGATGATCAATATTCATATTACCTATTCGAACCGTCTGTATAAATAACAGTGGTAGAATATTTAGATTGTTTTAGTTCGGATAACTTTCGTTTGAAAATAGCGGAATTTGTTTCAGATTTTTATATTCAGAAAGTGAAGTGTCAACTTTGGGTTTTAGTAATTTCCATGGTGGTATTTCTGAACGTGATGAGGATTTTATGATGTCCATAGGCAAGTCTGAATCATGTAAATGTTTCGACGGGACATAAACAAACAAACAGCATTTGTTTATCTTAATACGGTAACTCGTTTGTATAACTAGAATTCTGTATCATTATCCATATCAATTTCGTTCCTTTCACCATGTCGCTTATTAAATATGGAAGAAATGGAAGGCATTCTGTGTTTCTTTTGGACGCGGTAGCTCAGTGGTTAGAGCGTTCGCTTCGTAACCGGGAGGTCGTGGGTTCGAGTCCCGCTTGTGCCATGGCCGCGTCATTCCTAAGACGAAAAATAGGTAGTGATTGCTCCTTCGCCAAACTCTCGGCACTTAGAAGTGGGAATCACGGGTCTTTCGGATATGACCTAAAAACGGAGGTCCCCTGTTACGGTAGGCGTTGGCACGTTAAAGAAACCTCAGTGCTACGGCCCTGAGCGCTACGCATAGATCTAAATTTGTGGTACTTCACCTACAGCTGGTGACGTCTCAATATGAGTGAAAAATTCTCGACGGGACGTAAAACAAACAAAGAAACTCTTTAGGATTTGGTTAACTTTAGCTGTACAGACAGCACATCCCGAATATCCTATGACTGACTGAACATTTGCCAGTTTCACTCTGTAATATTAGATCGTACACAATAGAATTCGATACCCTTCCCATTTACATCAGCATCAAGAGGCCTTGCATAATTGGTTTTACAACACGATTACAGGTCATTTCACCCGGTATTGATCCGCCATCACATTAACATCAAGAAATAACACACTTTCAACTGTATTAATCGATCATTCCATTGAAAGGTCGCGTTAGATCATTACCGTCAGGTCATGGCGCAGTGGATCGATAGTAGCAGTTCTTACAATTTCGATACGAGATGTTCACGTCATAGTTAATGACTAAAATTCCATGTACATAAAAAAAATGTTGTAGGTTAAAGAGGGGCAACCAGTTTTTCAACAAGGAATGTGTGCTAATCACATCCGTTATAAAGCACTGTAATGGAATGATAAAAATGTTTCTCGCATTGTAATAACCGATGGCTGTTTGTCATATTCGTAAGAGGTCGAAGTTTTTTTGTACAATCTATTTTTACTCACTTTATCAACAAGTATGTTCAATCGCGCATAATATGTTCGTAGCAAACTTACTTTACTTTCTGAAAGATCAAGATGATTCACATAAAGCTTATGTTGGTGAGCGTTTAACAAGTTTTTCTTACAAAATTTAAAAGGTAAAACTACTACTGTCCCGTGCATAAACCTGCCGGTCAGGTAAACTGAGTAATCCGTGGTTAAAATCAGAAAGTAAAGTACGATTTAACAATTGGTATGAAACACGTCAGACAGCATTGACCTCTCATGACGTTTTAACGGTAAAGATTGCACTTCCCATTACCATTTGATCCCGTGAGGAGCGGGGTTAGAATATGTCTTCAGTATCTTTTGTTTGTTAGAGGCATCAACATACGGCGGTCCTGCGGATGAGACTGCAAACACCGAGGTCCCGTGTCATAGCAGATGTGGCAAGGTTAAGATCCCTCCCTGCTCAAAGGCCCTGAGAGCCGAGTATAGGCCCACATTTTGCAGCCCCTTCACCAGCAATGGTGACGTCTGCATATGAGTGAAAAATTCTGGAACGGGACATTATACAATATGTAAATCCGTAGTATGTACTCCTACATCGCGTGACGTAATGGCAAAAGCAACAGGTATTAATGTCGACAAGAAACCAACAAACCACAGCGCACGAAAACACCTACAAAAGCGAAAATAACGTACAGTCTGCCCTCGTAACAACGACCACGTCTTGTAGACTTGAAGTCCGAATTAAGCTTTGACATTAACAAGGAGTACTTTTGGACAGACTCGCAAGTCAATCTTGGATACATTAACAATGAAACAAAACGTTTCCATGTATTTGTTGCGAACCGCATTCAAACAATTAGAGACGCCACTAAACAATCACAGTGGTTCTATGTAGACTCGAAAAATAATCCTGCAGATCATGCATCGAGAGGACTTACTGCAAAGGAAATTATGGAATCTACTTGGCTTCGAGGTCCAAGCTTCCTTTGGCAACACGAAATTGAAATCCAAACAATTCCCACAAACTTGCAGCTTGGAGACCCAGAAGTGAAACAGTCCAAATTCTTGAGTACAGAGACCTTAGCAGCAGGGGGTATACCTTACACTCACTTTTCACTCAGATAAAATTACGTCACAGGGTTACGCAGGTGTCATCAAAGTCATACAGGTGTCCTCAAGGTCACACCCACGCAAGGTTACACCTTAAACTTACGCAGGTGTCATCAAGGTCATACAGGTGTCCTCAAGGTCACGCCCACTTGCAAAGATCGCACAGGTGTCACCCCCTACATTCACTTTTTTGATAAGGTCATATAGGTGTCCTCGATGTCACACCTCAAACCTGACACATCACAGGTGTTGCATACCTCACAAATTATACCTGAGCTGAGTGAGTGTCCTTTAGGACATTAATTAAACATCTGCACTTAACAATTTGTGACATTGGAATTTCTCTGAGCAAACAATAGTAACTGTTGTTTAGCCTTGACATTCTTAAACTGAACGCTTGAATGAATACCTGCTACAATCGTGGGTGGTTTTATTTTTATATAGAAGACGAAATTTTCAGTGAATATCATTATTAGATAGCAGATTTCCAGTTGGTAGAAAGAAGGGATTGTTTGTTTGTTTTACGTCCCGTCGAGAATTTTTCACTCATATTGAGACGTCACCAGCTGTAGGTGAAGTACCACAAATTTAGACCTATGCTTAGCGCTCAGGGCCGTAGCACTGAGGGTTCTGTAACGTGCCAACGCCTACCGTGACACGGGACCTCCGTTTTTAAGGTCATATCCGAAAGACCCGTGATTCGGACTTCTAAATGCCGAGCGTTTGGCGAAGGAGCAATCACTACCTATTTTTCGTCTTAGGCTTCACGCGGCCATGGCACGAGTGGGGCTCGAACTCACGACCTCCCGGTTACGAAGCGAATGCTTCCAGTTGGTAGAAAGAAAGGTATATGTAATTTATGTATCACGATCCTTAAAGTTTTTGAAAAAATGATACTTGAAAAAAAGTCCATTTGTACATAGCTTTATTACACATATAACATCAAAAACACATATTTGAAAATTAATTTATAGACAAGAGGCTCTCCATGTTCTGTCATGGTTTACATACATTCATGGAAAAGAATGATAGAAATATAGTACGTACTCGTGTACAAATCAAACAAATTCTAATTAATAAGAGCGTTTATCACTTTTGTTTTTGTCTTTGATGGCTTTAGAAATATCAAAGCCAACTCTTGTAAGGTAGTCCCATTGACGAAAGTTTAGATAAATTCCTCTAGATGTTGGGTCGCTGTTGTGGAATTCTCTTATGTCTACTAATATTTCCCCCTCGACCTCACAAACTCTAACATACATATAATCGGGAAGTTGAATTTGTTTGACAGAATTGCATGTATCATTGTCTTGAAATGCATCGGAGCTAATAATTCGTATGCAGTCGGTCATTCCATTGGTTGTTTCCCTGTCCTTGGTTACCATTAATAACATAGGTGAGACGCTGACAGAAATAATCATTAACACTCCAAGTATTTTGACAGCAGACATGTGTAATTTAAAGTTTGCTAAAAATGTCGGTAGAGTTGAACTGTTATAAGTTTTCAGGATTTGATCCTCATCTAAAGCGCCTTTACAAATGTCAGTAGTTATACGGTACTGGACAGTCACCACTGACGTCATAGGTTACCCAGTGACGTCAGACGTAGGTCAATATAGAGGCCACAGTCACTCAAGTCACGTGTTGAGACACCAACAGTCAACGTGATCAACATAATCACGAGTTTTTTAAGGCATCAACCTTTTTTTTTTTATTGCTTACGTTATTAATCCAATATCAAAGAGGATACAATCTTGCAGACAGCTGGGGGAGTGAAAAGTAAACGTAAGGTTATAGATTACGTTCTAACCCCCCCCCCCCCCAGAAATATAACCATGCCCAAAGATCAAAACAAGAAAATACGATTCAATGATAATATACAGACTTTCTATATCCCATATGAAGAACGGAACGGTATTTGGATATGCTATAGATAAGGCGCACTTTAAACGGAGAATTGAACACACTGAAAAACTGCTTCAACCTGTATTACAGAATAAGATGTTATCTATACCGAAAGGAATTTAAAAAAGACACATGTGCCCTAAATAAAAAAGAGAGAGAGAACAAGATGACCTTGTGTTAAATCAACCTGTATGTACTTTAACAAAACCCTTACGATGAAAGCGTGGCATATTTGCACGTTTTACTCAATAAAAAAAAGTTAAAACAATCACCATCCTAAGATGTTCAGCCTTATCTTTGAGCACATACACGTGAGATCACAATGATAACGTCACACCAGATCAATAAAGAGGTCACAGTCACAACGTGATCAACATGGTCACGTGGTATTTTAAAGTGCCCGTGAAGTCGAGCTCAAAGTTTGGTTTAATTAGTGTGGCTTAACATGAAAGTCATTATCCCAAAATTTTACATTCAAATTAGCGGCGATACGGAAGTTATTCCCTTTCAAAGTTGGCCATTTTTGCACAGTTCGAACTCTACTCCGTACAAATAAATGTGAAGCTTCTCACAGGCCCAAGCAACGGCTAAGGCTTCCTTTTCTGTTGTCGAATAATTTCGTTCCGCAGATGTCAATGTTCTACTGGCGTAACTGATTGCCCGAGTTTCACCTCTGTACTCCTGAAGTAACACTGCTCCGAGCCCAACGTTACTTGCATCAGTCACTAATTGTGTTTTCTTTGCATCCAGCCGGAAATGTCCTAATGTTTTCACATTACTCAAACAGTTTTTCAAAGTTTCAAAACTCCGCTTCTGTTTTTCTCCCCAAACAAATGTTGAGTTCTTCTTTGTCAACCGTCTCATTGGTTCCGCCACTGTTGCCACATTTGGAATGTATCTCGCACTGAAGTTTACGAGTCCTAAGAAACTTCTCACTTCCGCTGGAGTAGTCGGTTCCTTAGCATCAAGTAATGACTTGATTCTCTCACTTGTAGGTCCAATACCATTCTTTGATAACACATGTCCCATAAATGTTATGTTGTTCATTTTGAACTCGCACTTGTTACGGTTGAGAGTCAGTCCTTTCTGTTTCAGTCTCTGTAACACAATACGCAGTCTTTCATCGTGTTCTTGTTCATTGCGACCATGGATAACAATATCATCTGAAATATTCTGCACAGTCATGGAATAGTTGAGAAATCAATTGTTGATACTTTTCAGATGCAGATGATATACCAAACATTAGTCTTTTGTATCTGTATAATCCTTTGTGTCACAAAAGTAGTGATCTCCCTTGATGATTCTTCTAACTCAATTTGATGGTAACCACTCCTGAGGTCAAGCTTGCTGAATATCTCGCTTCCATTGACGTCATACAGAATTTCCTCTACTGTGGGTATAGGATGCCTTTCACGAACAATCGCAGCATTGGCTTGTCTCATGTCCACACACAACCTAATGTCCCCATTCTGTTTTGGTACAACAATGACTGGACTGACCCACGGTGTATGATCATTGACTCTCTCGATTATATCCTGTGATTCAAGTTCCTCTAGCTGCTGTCTTACTTTGTCCCTCAAGCTATACGGAATACGATACATCGCTTGTGCAACGGGTTTTACATGTTTATCAATGTGCAGTTTCAACTCAAAGCCTTTCAGCTTTCCAATGCTGCCAAAACAGTCATTAAACTCACGAATGATGCTATCTGATGTCAGAGTATTAACTCCTAGTTTCAAAATGACTAACTTCATTGCAGTATCTACCCAACAATGCTGGTCCATCTCCATTTAACACAAAGATTTCAGCTTCAAACCAGTTGTCTGTGTCAGGAATAGAAATCTGTGCATGGAATTTTCCTAACAAGTCTAATGGTTCTGTTGCACCATACGCGTAAAGATTTTTTCTCACATTTTCCTGAATGACACTTCAAATGTTTCCTTTTCAGATTTTCCCATTGTTCCTTGTCAACGATATTCACTGATGCGCCGCTGTCAATAATAAATTTAACTGGGTGACCTCCAACACTAACTGCGTACCCATCTCTTACGTCATTTTCTGATCCAGAATCTAGCATCTGAACTTTCCCTCGTATGTCTGATTTACTTCTACCTGACTTAGATTTTGTCATACAGCATTTCATGAAATGTCAAATTTTGCCACATTTTCTACAGTTCTCATCTTTTTCAGGACACGAAGAATCCTTTGCAAACTGTCCTTGTTTTCCACATCGGAAACACTTATCATGTTTATCTGTTTTTACAGTCTCACCTTTGTGTTTTGGCTTACTTCCGGTTTCATGAATTCTGTTCACTGACGGTGCTGTATCTGAATCCATGTGCTTCGCTTGAGCTTCCGTCATTTCTATTGTAGATGTAATAGTTCGTAACTGTTCTTGTGTTAGATCTTTTCCCCTTTCTAGCAGCTTTGCACGGATTCTATGCGATCGGCATTTCTCAATGACTTGATCCCGAATTTGTTCGTCCACATTCGCAAAGTCACAGAACACTGCCTGTTGTCTCAGTCTTATAATAAACTGCTCCACAGTGTCCTTGTCAGTCTGCGTAATTTTCCGGAACACATATCGTTCATACGGCACATTTACTTTGTTCTGAAAATGCTTGTCCAACGTTTTTACCGCCACTGTGTATGCTGTGTCACCGCCTTCACTATCAACTTCTGTTAACGTAAAGTAAATGTCTTGTACGTCTGATCCAGCACAATGTAACAACAATGCTTTCTTCTGGTCTGCGTCACTCACCCCCTTTCCAGTTGCGAAAAGTTCAAAACTCCTATGCCACCTTCTCCATGCCTGATTTAACTGCGATGGTTCTGCATTCGGGTCGAACTTTCCCACTCCATTCAGTTCAATGAGCGTAGCCATTTTCAACAACGTGTATCACCACTGTTCCTCTGTATTTCTATCCTCGTCGCCAATTGAAGAATTACATAGTCATGTAGTTCATGGTTTATTATCAGCACACACACATGACAACCTTACAACATGGCGCCTACAATCATACTGTTTTAAATCCCCGGATATACAAAGAGCAGTAACTCTAGATCAATCATTAAGTAAACACAGTTAAGTCCCTTTACAATATTATCTCAATACACTACAGTTTTTTTTTTACAATTTGGTTTTTCTTCAACAAGTATTTACCACATTTGCTTCCTTTTTCTTACTTCCATTTTTTTCATGCCTCATTAAAAATATAGCCTTCATTGTAACTACAATATATATTAAATGAAACATTAAATTCATAATAGAAATAACTAAAATGACATAAATGTACGAGTCAGTTTTACCATTAAGAAGATCGGTGTCCTCTTCCTTTTCAGGCTCATCAACAGACGAAGTAGCTTCCTTCCCTACAAAATCTAAGTATAACACTTATGAGTAACCAACATGTATGTTTTCTTATAAATGTTATGTTGTCAAATTCGATATTTTTATGAATGAGGTCTTATTTTACTGACAACTGTTGACTAACCTTTTCGTGGTGCCTTCATTGTCCTAAATATCTCACGGGCTGTGGGCCTAACTGTAACCAGGGCTTTCCTTGATGGAACCGTTGAGGTCATCATCATCTTCTGACGGGTTGTGGGCCTAACTGTAATGGGTGTTCTGACTGACTGAGTTGTCTGTAACTTTGATGCTGTAATATACTACTCAAAGTTTGATAAGGATCATATTTTTCAGCACTTGTAAAACTTTCAACAAAGGTGAATGACAACCAACACAGAGTGATTTATGTTCAGAAATGTTTACTTCAAGAAATTGTGACAGAAAAATTTGGCAAACATGACATTTCATCGCATACTCCTAAGGTAAAGGGATAGTACCCTGAAAAGCATGGTAATTTCATGATCACGGAATTGTTTAAACTCTACACATTCCATTTCACACTGCACAAACAAGTGTCAATAGCGGGTATGGCCTCCGTTAGCTCCAATGACAGCTTGGCAACGTCGTCTCATGCTTCCAACAAGGTTTTGAATGGACGCAAGAGAGATATTGTTCCATTCTTGGATCAGAACATTTTCAAGTTCCTGGAGGGTGGCTGGTTGTACAGGACGACGTGAAATCGCTACCTGAAGCATATTCCAGACATGCTCGATGAAATTGAGGTCTGGAGAACGAGCTGGCCAGTCCATACGAACAATTGTCTCGCGTTCCAGGTACTCGTCCACCACCCTAGCACGATGTGGACGTGCATTATCGTCCATGAGGATGAAATCAGGACCAACAGCACCAGCATATGGTCTCACCTACACATCCAGGACTTCATCCCTGTAGCACACTCCGGTCATCGTGCCTCGCCTTAGGACATGGAGATCAGTTTGTCCAGCTCGACTGATTCCTCCCCAAACATCAACGACCCACCACCATATCTGTCATGTTCAGCAACATTAGCGTCCTGATATCGTTCTCCTGCCCTTCTCCACACTCGTGCACGACGATCTGTGAAGTCAACACAAAACCTCGACTCGTCTGTGAAAAGTACAGGGGCCCAATCAGCAACCCTCCAATTCACATGAGCCCTGGCCCAATTCAAACGATCTTGTCTGTGTCGCTGAGTAAGAGGGATGCGAATACAGGCTCTCCGGGAACGAAGACCACCTTCATGAAGACGATTACGCACAGTTTGCGTGGAAATGTTAACTCCAGTTGCATTCAGAAGATCATTTCTAAGCGCAGTCGCCGTTGCAAACCGATGACGTCGTGCTGAAATCAAGAGAAAACGGTCATCTTGCTACGTGGTGGACCTTTCTCTGCCGCCTCCATGTTGATGAGAAGCTGAACCATGAGCTTGATACCGGTTCCAAGCTCTGCAACGTGACGTTGTCTTAATAATAATAATAATAATATAGCGCCCTATTCGATCAAAATAATCGCTCTAAAGCGCTGTACATCATAAATCATAAGACAGGTTACATAAAGACAGGTTACATAGTACTAGAAGTAAATGATTTTTTTAATTTTTTTTTAATTTTTTTTTGAAATTAAGTAAAAGTGAAAATGATTAAAATTGAGACATTTAATAATAAGCGAGTCTAAAAAGATATGTTTTTAATTGCGTTTTAAAACTGTTCAAAGTCTGACACTGACGAAGGTTATCAGGCAATGCATTCCATAGTGTCGCAGCTGCCACGTCTAACCGCCTTTTCCCATATGTGGAAGTTCGACATCTAGGTGTCATCAGTGTCAGGGAATTTTCCGATCTTAAAGAACGTTGAGGTTTATAAACGGTAATCACCTCTTCCAGGTATTGTGGCGCCATCTTGTAAACCACCTTGTACGAGTACACAAGAATCTTGTACTTGATACGACTGTCTATGGGAAGCCAGTGTAGGGAAGTCAGCACTGGGGTAATGTGGTCATTTTTCTTAGTTCGCGTGATAATTCTTGCCGCCATGTTTTGCACTCTCTGCAGTTTTGCCAGGTCAGATGCGTTAATGCCGAACAGAAGAGCATTGGCATAGTCGAGCCTAGATGTCACAAGGGCACAGACTAAGGTCTTACACGCATCTTCTGTAATGAGTGACCGTATTCGTCCGATATTACGAAGTTGGTGATAGCATGCACGGGATAAAGATGATATTTGTTTTTGCATACATAAAGATTTATCAAACCAAACACCCAAGTTCTTCACAAACGGTGTTTCACGGATGATGGTGTCACCAAAGTTAAGATGATATGATGATGAGTCAATGGCTAGATGTTTCGGAGAGAAAACAAGAAACTGTTTTGTCCTGATTAACTTTTAACAGGTTGGCTGACATCCACATTTTAATCTCATCCATGCATGACTCAAGGCGGCTGGCAGTATTTCGCCACTCCTCTCCTGGTTTGAAAACCAGATAGGCTTGTGTGTCATCGGCGTAAAGATGATGTAAGACGTTGTTACGCCGACAAATTTCGCCAATTGGTTTGGAGAAAATTGCATAGAGCCGAGGTCCAAGGACAGATCCCTGAGGTACGCCACATTTGAGAAGGAAATCATTGGAGAAAGTGGATCCAATGGCCACTTTTTGGGTCCTATCTGAAAGATATGACTTAATCCACTCAAGTGCTGAGCCAGAAATACCGAAACAAATTCAAGACGTCTTATTAGAATAGAATGATCGATGACATCGAAGGCAGCGGAAAGGTCTAACATAATTAATGCGACGCTGGAACCCGCGTCTAATGCTGCGACAATGTCGTGATGAACGCGAAGTAAGGCCGTTTCTGTAGAATGACAGGCTCGGTATGCCGACTGTACGTTGTTATGAAGATGATTCAATTCTATGTGATGATCCAAGCGTCTTGCGACTATCTTTTCAAGAATCTTTGAGATGAATGAAAGATTCGAAACAGGTCTGTAATTTCGATATTCCTGAGAATCTAGGCCAGCTTTTTTGATGAGGGGACGCACTATGGCTTGTTTGAAAGATGATGGGAATACAGACTGATTAAGAGACTGGTTAATAAGGTTTGTTACGAAGGTAAGTATACTAGTACTATCCATGCATGGTTTCAGTAAGGATGTTGGCATCGGATCCAATTCACAGGATTTAGGTGATGCTGACATAATGACCTCAAGGATCTCTTCCTGTGATGCTGGCTCAAACGTACACAAACGCACTCCAGTAAATTCCTGATCGACACACAGTGGGTCGATGTCAGACTGTATGCCAATACACAATTCCCTCCGGATTTTTTGTATTTTTGATTGGAAGAAGTCGCCGAAGGAGTTAGCTAGCGCATCTTCTTCCTGATGATCTGGCAGTACTGCCTCTGCCTTGATACCCAATAGTTTATTGGCCAAGCGAAACAACTGTCTCTGATCTTTACCAGCCTCCTCGATTTTGTTAGAATAGAATTCTTTTTTGCAACGTACAGCACATTTTGCTGCACGAATACAAATATTCTTATAGATTTCTTTGTGGACAGTTAGGTTTGTCCTGCGCATTAGCCTCTCTGCCTTCCTGCGTTCCCTTTTGATGTCCGACAATTCACAAGTGAACCAATCAGAATATATAACATGTTTCTTGTGTTCTGAAAGCTTTATAAAATTCATTGCTAATTGAAGAGCTTTCGCTTCTGCAGTGAAAATTGAACTATTGTCCGGTAAACGTACTGAAAAAGTATCATTTCCATGGACAGCAGCGGAAGCAACTTTATTTTTGTCTTTTGAACCATCAGTATAAATTTCATTATGTGTAGAGAAATTTTGTCTCAATTCATTAAACTTCTGAATAAATTCCAGTGAATTTGTGTCGGACTTTTTATTTTCCGACAAATCTAAATTAACAGTAGGTTTTGATAAGTCCCAAAGTGGGATATTCGGAATTTGTAATTCAGAAATAACATTTAAATCTATTTTAGAATCTGCAATATGTTTTTGAAGTCTCAATCCCAGTGGCTTAATAACTTTGGTCTTTTCATTATATTTAGTTTGAAATTTCGGGTTGAACACACGGTTATATGGCGGATGTTTTGGATTGGAACGAAGTTTTATTATATACTGAAGACTCAATTTTATACGTCTGTTTTGAAGTGAGGGTTCATTTGCCTCTACATAAAGGCTATCAATAGGACAAGTTGGAAAACCTCCTAAACAGATACGTATACCTTGATTGTGTATTGCATCTAAGGCTTGGAGATACGATTTTCTAGCAGATCCATAGACTATGCATCCATAGTCCAACTTGGATCTGACTAGAGATCTATAAAGTTGAAGTAAAACTTTTCTGTCTGCACCCCAATGAGTATTGCCGACAACCTTTAAAATATCAAGTGCTTTAGAACATTTAGTTTTAAGCATCTTAATATGTGGAACAAAGGATAATTTACTATCAAAGATGACTCCTAAAAATTTTAATTCTTTTAGTATTTTGATTGGTGTTCCATTTAATTTAAGTTCTGGGTCAAGATGATGTGCACGTTTTTGACAAAAATGAACACCAGTGGTTTTTGTTTTCGAAAATTTAAAACCATTATTATCTGCCCAGTCTTGAATTTTATTTAGACAAAGTTGTAATTGTCTTTCAATACTTGCCATGTTTTTTGAACGATATGAGATGCCAAAGTCATCTACAAACAGACAGCCTTCAACGTCATTTCTAAGAACTTGTGCTAAGCTATTAATTTTAATACTGAATAATGTTACTGATAAAATACTTCCTTGTGGAACACCATTTTCTTGGTTGCACAAGTTGGAATATGTGGAACCCAAGCGAACTTTAAATTGACGTTCTTTCAAAAAATTCGATATAAATATTGGTAAATTACCTTTTAACCCCACATTGTGGAGATCTTTTAAAATTCCATGTCTCCATGTAGTATCATATGCTTTCTCCAAATCGAAGAAAATTGATACAGCATGTTCATTGTTTATAAAAGCGTCACGAATAAATGTTTCAAGTTTGACAAGGTGGTCTAAGGTACTTCTCTGGCTTCTGAAGCCGCACTGAATATCAGCAAGCAGGTGATTTGACTCCAGAAACCAGACAAGCCTGTCATTGATCATTCTTTCCATGGTTTTACAAATACAACTTGTTGGGGCGATAGTTTGATGGATCACTGTGATCTTTCCCCGGTTTTGGAATAGGAATAATAATAGCTTTTTTCCAAGATTTTGGAAAATTGCTTGTTTCCCAAATTTTATTAAATATTGATAAAAGACATTGAAGACTGCTTTCTGAAAGATGTTTAAGTATTTGATAGTGTATTTCGTCTGGACCTACAGCAGTGTCATGCGATTTTGATAAAGAGTGTTTTAATTCATCGATGGAGAATGGTTTGTTGTAATTTTCTAAATTATCAGAAGTAAAATTCAAATGTTTCCGTTCTTCTCTGTTTTTAACGTCAATAAATTTAGCAGACATATGTTCTGTGGATGAGTTTTTGGATATAGCATTTGTAATGCTATTAGATATGTCTGTGATATCAGTAATTGTGGCATTATTAACTTTCAAATGGTGGAATTGTTTATTTGTATTTTTGCCCGTAATCTTTTTAATTGCGTTCCAAACTTTATTAATCGGAATGTGTGAATTTAATTTGGAAACAAAATCTCTCCATGAATTTTTCCTGCTTGAGTTACAGGTCCTACGGGCTTTTGCTCTAAATTTCCTATAATTATCTAAATTTGTATGAGACGGGGATAAATTAAAACGTTTTTCAGCTTTTTTGCGTTGTTTAATCGCCTCTTTACATGCATCATTAAACCATGGCTTTTTAATTTTCTTTGGATTTGTCGAGGTTTTTGGAATAGCTTTCTCCCTATTCTCTAAAACAATATTTGTAAATTTTAAAATTGGATCATTTTCATTGATCAAAATATTTTCTTTTATTGTATCAATACAAAGATTTTTGAACAAATTCCAATCTGCTTTATTTAGCTTCCAATTTTGTTTTTTGTTATTATTGGAAGGAATTATATCTTCAATTAAAATAGGGAAATGGTCACTGCCACATAGATCGTCGTGGACAGTCCATGACAGGTCACAAGCTAATGTAGGTTCTGTTAAAGAGATGTCAATAGATGTATAAGAACCATTTCCAGGATGAAGATAAGTATTGGAGCCATCATTTAAGATGCAAAGATTATTTTGATTTGCAAAATCCTCTAGATTTTTGTCTTTATCAGTTAACTTATCACTACCCCATAAGGGATTATGACCATTAAAATCTCCCATAATGATATAAGGAGAGGGGAGTTGATTGATTAAATTGTTTAATTCTCGCAATTCCAGATTGTGTTGCGGAGGAATATATATTGAACATAGCGTTACGGTCTTATGTAGGGAAATACGAACTGCTGTGGCTTGTAAATTAGTAGTTAGTTTGATTTCACTGTGTAAGATATTGTTTCTAACACATATTGATGACCCACCCTTCGCTCGATCGTCACTTGGGTCATAGCAGTTATATAAGGAGTAATGTTTTAAAGTTATATTGTCATTTTGTTTAAGGTGTGTTTCTTGAAGACAAAAAGCTACAGGATTAAATTTTTGTATAAGAAGTGATATTTCATTAAAATTGATTTTAAAACCTCGGCAATTCCATTGAATGATTTTAGATGGATCCATAATTATTTAAGTTAATTTGATCCTTGATCTGGATCTAGGTCTTGATGGTGAGAGGCTGTTGCTTCTGGGCTGAGAGGGGGAAGCATCCATCCTCTCATCATCCAGAAAGCTAAATCTGTTATGAACAGATACTGGATCCCTCATCCCTTTCGGGATTCTGTCACTTCTAATGGGTGGTTTGGCGGTCTTTTTTGGCAACTCTGAGTCTTTGGCAGGTTGTTTACCAACGTTTTTCTTAACATTTGAAAGTTTTGGTTTCGGTGCAATTTGTGGCTTGGAGGAGCCAGAAGAGGAAGCAGCAGCAGCTGAAGAAGAAGCAGCAGTAGAAGTGGAAGAAGAGGTGTCAACAACATTTTTCACAGTTGCCGTGGAAGTATTCTGCTTGGAAGATGTTATAGCCAGATCTGTTTGGCATGCAATCTCTTTTGTCATTTTCTTTTTTAAAACAGCAGCATATGAAATATTCGGATGCATAGATTGATATAATTTTCTTGAATCCGGGTAGCTGAGACGTTTTTCAACTTTTAACTTTTGAATTTCTTTTTCTTTTAACCACACGCTACATTGTTTTGATGAGGAGAGGTGTTTTTCTCCACAATTCACACATTTAAGTTCTTGTTGACATCTATCTTTTACACATTCTTCAGAACCACAGCTGAAGCATACATTTTCATGTCTACACCGATCCGATGAATGGCCAAACTTTTGACAGTTGAAACAACGCAAAGGATTCGGTATAAACGTCTCCACTTTCAAGGAATAATATCCAATTTTGATTTTTTCAGGATGGATTGGTGTGTCAAAATCAAGAATATAGGTGTTAGTTGGAATAACTTTCCCATTTTTCTTGATAGTAATTCGTTTTGTAAGAAGAACACCTTGAGATTTCAACTCATTAGTGATTTCTGTCTCCTCCAAGTCACAAAGTCCACGACCTTTATCTCTGATGACACCTTTGCTTCCATTCAATCGGAAGCTCGGTGTACCAATAACCTTAATTCCGCCAAATTTGAAAACATTTTGTAGAACTAATGATTGTTTCCTGTTCTTACATTCAACCATAAGATTTTCATTTTTCATTTTCTTAATAGATTGTGCTTCTCCAATAGATTGTGCTTCTCCAATAATACCTTTTAAAGTTTTGTCGATGACAAATGGAGATAGTTTTGTAATAGGCTTTTCATTTTCTGTATCCAAGGTCGATAGAACGATAAATGTCGCCCAATTTTCAGTTCTTTCTGAGTCAGACCCAGAGTCGTCATCTTCCAAAAGTCGTTTTTTGCGCCATGGTTACGTGAAAAAGGTTCAGCACCATTGCTCCCCGCCCGCCTCATAGCGCCAACAAGGGCGATGCCTTCCTCCGGGGACATCCCAGCAGAGGAAGAACACCAAGAGGATACAACAGTGTTATACTCAGATGGATATATCCACCCAATTGACCCTAGCCACCGCCTAAACGATATCACAAGATTGAAATTGAACATAATTTGTAACAAGTTGTCCTCTGTACAAGACAAGAAGACAGGAATTTTCAAATTTATCACTACCAACACTAAACTATGCGGAATAAATTAGGAAAAACACAGTGATCTAAATACAGGAAATAATTAACTAAAGAGTAACTAAAACTGATGGATATCATCTAAGCAAGGCGTGACCAGCCGATTGAACGTGCCGGGCCAAACACGTCCGCCCGTTATAGATGAAATTAGGGCCAAAGTGGAGTGTTGGTCAATGAGCGT